>BQNB010002721.1:3372-113983 GCA_026074375.1 Tanacetum coccineum
ACAAAAAAAAATAAAAATTGTCAAATAGACTGGCCTAATGGGCCGGTTACCGTAGCAACTACGTTTAATAATTGTTCATCGGAAGACCAAAAATAGCAATATAAGTTTATAATTTTGTATTGAATTTTTAATTTCTTTTTTCTTTTGCCTTAAAGTATTTTTGCATGTTTTTTATACAAACTAGTAATTGTTACAGTCTTACGTTTTCTTATAAAAAGTTATTGTTAGCTTATCAATTTATAAGTGATTAAAATAAAATGATGACGTGAAAATCTAACAAACTGTGTAGAGTTTAATGCACTGTGGTGTTTTGTATAAAATAATAAGATGCTGATGTGGCGATGACGACGATGAACTAAACTTTGTATTGCACATTGCATTGGAGATACTATAAAACAAACATCTGAAATTTAAATCTAATTAGTACATTTATATATTGTCATAGTAGGTGATATTCAAGTCATATAAAGGTAGAATACATCCCGCAACTAAGCTCATTGTATCCCCTCGAAACCGTATAGGCGCCTTTTGACGCATACGGTTAAAAAAAAATCAATGTGTAGATTCCAATACTTTTTCTTTTTTCATAGCAAGTTCTTTCTAACTTCTAATAAAAGTATTTTCTTTGATTTTTCACTAAATATGAGTTTGTCTTCCTTTCCTTATAATGTATAATATATAAAAGAATTCATTAAACTTATCCAATTTACTTTTCATTGATGGATTGTTTCATCAAGATTCAATCCAAATCACGACGTCATTTTCTTGTTCTTAAATGGGCATCTTTAATCTTTTTAGGTTTATGCTCTACTCCGGGTAAAAATCCGCCCAATTTTGATTTGGACATATAGTACAAATGCTCCCATAATCACCACCACCTCAACACCAAACCGAAAATAAGATCTAAACATATGTAGACTATTTAAGTCAGCTGATCATATATGATCATATAAGATCTAAATATATAGACTATTACGTATTAGTACAATCTTGCATGCAAATCATTAGTCACTTTATCTCAGTGACGGAGCCAGGATTTTTCATTCGGGTGAGCCGGGAAAAATAGAAAAATAACTTAAGTAAAATCTATCTATAACCTATATAAAAAAAAGGTTTTTGATTTTTTGATCGAGGCAAAAAAAGAAGAAAATGACACCTATAAAATAAAAATAATCAACGCCTCCTATTGAAAGTAGAAACCGACATTAAATTTTAACACAAATAACCCCTTTCAACAAAATGTTAGCAGCCGATTATGCAGCTTCTCCCCTTTAATCAATTACTAACCCTAGATTTGATGAAACCATAACTCTAATCAAGTTATTGAATCCATAAACATCACGCCGGCGATTGTCGATTTACCACTAATTTGTATCACGAAATGATAAACAATCCAAGGTATGTTTTTTGTTTTCAGATAAAAACGCTAATTCATAAAACTATAATTCAATAGCCTGATGGAAAATCATGATTTTAATTGTTTTATGTTTTTTTCGTGCAGCCTTGGTGCACAAAAAGATACCATTCGCGATACAAACATTTTGCCAATTACATGTGGAAGATGATAAAACTACCCATGTTGAACAAAGGGATCATGGTATTTTTTGTGCCAATTACATGTTTTTTTAACATCACTGATGATAATGATCATGTTTTTTGTTTTTTATAATAATTTTTTGTCAGTCTTGAAGATATGTGCAATATCAATTATTTATTTTATTTTAACAATATAATGAGGTAAAAAAATGTGTGATTTGATCTTATCAGTTGTTTACCCTTGTGGTGCGAGAATGGCAAGTGGTAGCGACAACAGATTAGTGAAGCAAGTTCTTAAGCATCAACGATTGTCGGCTAAATCTTAATTTCAAGAGAAAATCATGGTAATTAAATTTACTGTAGTAAATTTCAATTTCTTCCCTGAAATATAGATTGGTTTGCCTTACAAGTGTGATGCTTTTCTTTTCTAGCTCAACCGAGCTCCATTCCAATCAATGGCTAACAAACCTCCAATGTGGTAAGTTATTAATTTTATTACATTATAATTATTCGAGTTGGTGAATAAGCACTAATCATGTATTAAATAGTGTTTGCCATTGTGTTTATATATTATAATGTTGGTTGAAAGCATTTTGCAAAACAATATAGGCAAATAAAATAAGTTGTAGAAGTTGAGTTTCATGTGCATTTTTTTACGATAGGTACTACTATAAGTGTGTATTTTGTTAATCGAAAGAAACATCACTTGAAAGCATGTTGTTTGAATGTTTTAGTATACTTTCTAATGCTAAAAAGTATATGTTTCAGGTGAGATGTTAAGAGTAACGAAAAATGGGATATTAGTAAGTAGTGTGGTGAAGGCATCTATTGCTCATGATCAACCGGTAAAATCAACTTCTTCGACTACTTTAATATTAAATTAGTTCATTCCAATTGTTTTCCTATTTTCCTATTTTACTTAAAATAAAATCAAATCAACTATTTATCTTGGTTAGTTCTTATTTCCGACTTTGATAATGAGTATAGGTGGTAATTATATTGGGTCGATCGAGTAAAAGAGAAATTAGCTTCAAAGAAATCAATTCAAAAGTTAACCAACATGCAATTCATAACATTACTTAACTCATGTTTTGGGATTACTTAACTCATGTTTCTAGTCAGTGGGATGGTGAGGTAGTAATGATGGGCGATTTCAATGAGGAGTTTTATATTTACGCATGATATTTGACAATTTGTAGTTAAAATGAACCATATTTATGATTAAGCTGATATTTCTGTCTAGGATGATATTGGAGACAAATCCATGTTTATATTTCAACCTTAACATGAAGAAGAAAAATCAGCTTTAATACAGAAACTCAAGCAGCAAAACTGTTTAGGTTTGCTTATTTTTAGATTATCTGCATTATTTTTAGATTATCTGATACAGTTGTTCTAATGACTGTCAGCACGGACACCAAGAACCGAAAACCAATATGCCATTGTTGCTGCAGAAAAGGGTATGCTTGCTGATCCAAAAGACTTAGGTAAATATTATCTTAACAAAGCATGCTTTTAACAAGTTTAGGACATTTTATTGTAGGGGAACAAAGAGGTTCTTCTATACTCTCCCCAAGGACATCATTGGGGTTGATAATGATGGAATACTTGTATATAACAAAACCTTCGAAAAGAGGCTAATATCATAATGAGGTTTGAGGTCAAAAGGTCAGTCACATTGGAGGTACTTGAAAGTGATTTTTTGGAGTTATATTAGTCATGTAGCCATGTATAGTTTGGTTAGCAGCGAGGGCATCCAAATTGAGTACGCATCATTTGTGCACTTCTGTGGGATCCCAACATATTTTCAAGATAAAGCTATTCTTGCACCTACACACGAACAGGTAGACAAAGTAAATGAACGAATGTTGGCAAGTTTTGTAGATTATCCTTTTGTAATGACTATATCTATCCCAAATACTATTTATTAGTTTTTCTATTAGTATATTATCTCATGACAAATTATATTATGTTAGTATTAGTTTTTTTATTTGTTACATCTATGTTTCATAATATTACTTATAAACTCTTGGTAATTACATTTATTTGTTAACATTCTATCAATCATCGCTTGATTCTAAAAACAACACTGAAACAACTATGTACTGTAAATGATAACATAAAACAGAAATCAAACCAAGTTATTTAAATGAGTGGCATTAGAAAGGAACACCAAAATAGTAAACAAGTAACTATCAGAAAAATGAATTTGTTTTTAAACCCAGGCCTTAAAAAGCTTTCTTGCCATGCGGGGGGCCTTGAAACTAGTATATGTATAAGTAAGGGATCAAGTGAGAAGAAAAACTAAAATAAAAAGAATAAGAAAGAATTGTAGCCACACATTTCAAAAAGGAGAGAAAATTTCAAGGGGAGATGCATCCCTTTTTGTAGGTGCATTTGAAATGTGTGGTTGTGATTTCTTCTTATCATTCTCATTTTAACTATTCTTCTCATTTGATCCTTACATATAATCTAAACTAATTTTTTTTTGCAATATTGTTCTCAATATCAATTACTCGTACTAAATTACTAATTGAAGATGATCAGCCATTTTAAATTTCAATACGCACAACCAAGTAAAAGCAAGACCTATACAAGTGGACATAGTAAAAACGCTCTAGTTATATGGTTTCGTGATTTGTCATTGGCGATTGAACTCTTTTTGAAATGTTATCTTTACACTGATAACTTTGTTTATTTTGATATGTGCCCAGCTCTTCTATATTTGGGTGGGCCAAAAAATACTATGTATATGTTTAGGGCGTAGAGCAGGAAAAAAAACCGAAAGTAACGAACTAACCGAAATCGATATCAAACCGCACCGAACTAAATACCCAAACGAATTCACCAAAACGAACACGAATACTAATTCGGTTCTCCGGGGTTGGATAAGGGTTTGCAATCCAGAACGAAAACGAAATTGATAATTAAAGTATATTTATATATATAAATACCATTAAAATGTAAATCATGATATGAAACAAAAACACATTTTATCTTAATAATAATTATTTGATTTATATATAAAAAAATATTAAAATAGTTGAAATTCGGGTTATATTCGGTTACAAACCGCAGACCGAACCGAATTTGGAAATTCGGTTTTCGGTTCGGTTTCGGTTGACATTCTTTTTTTGAATGGCAAAGTGGAATATATAAAAAGAGTTAGCAAGACTGCTAGAAACTAAAGAAAATAGAGTCACAAAAGAATTTCATAACATCAATAAATGGTAAAAATCCGAGTTTTAACTGCTGAGGGAATCAAAAGGATGAAAAAACATTTTGGACACGAAAAGGCCGACGGAATCGGGCTTTTCACTTCGGCAAAAGAAAAACCCCCATCCCGGAGGCCGCGAGGCACCGGTTTTCACTTCGGGATTCGGATTGTGATGAAACCTCCAAACAAAAAGTCCGAGAGAAAGGATGTAAAAGCAGGAACCATCCTCAAACCGACGAAGATGCCGAACGGAAAAAACCTTGGCGTACAGGTACGCACAACCCAGCGATACTTGAATGCAGCTTCAGGAAAAAAAACCAAAGCAGCTTCTATACCCATTTGCCATTACGCAGTGATCGAAAGGGGATACATAACCAGTTCAGTCCAATGATAACTTAGATAGGTCCTATTGTGAAGCCACGAAAATGAAGAGAATTTCGTAATTATGAATAGATCCATTTCCTCAACGGTTGAGAGTTAAAAGTGACGCTATTTCGGTATCTCCAAAGCCCCCAAGAACCGACGTTTACGTTAATTACATAGAACCTGTGTTTTATCTCTTTGAAGATGCCAAGAGATGATTCCAATCATGAAAAGAATCCCAAGAAGAAAGCTTGAAAGAGAGGAATATAACCTCCATCTAAAAAAGGAGCTCTCAAATATCGGTCGAGCAATGTCGCATTCGAGAAAACATGATTAACAGATTCAACATTGGCATGCAGAAGGGACAGAGATGGGGGCCGGAGATATCCATTACACACTGCGAAAAGAGAAGAGATTCAATTATGAGGGAGTCGTCAATGAAAGCCCTCCACACTTCAACACATTTGACCTTCCGGGGGATTGATTTATCCCAAGTAGTAGCCATGCGTCAAGAGTCTTTAACGAGAGGGAAAGGTTTATTTCTGGTCAATCCTTTATAACGAGCATCCTTAACGGTAAAAGTACCATTGGGACCGACTCCAAAGTACAAGTATTTCATTGGACATAATATTAGTTGACCGATTCACTTTAACATCGTCACATAAATAGGAAGATTTTAACACAAGATTGGTCCAGGAGACCAATTCCAAGACCCATTGCCCATTATTATTACGGTCATGATAAGACAATCTTTGTATTCGATCAAGATGATAGGAGGCCGATTGTACCTTGATCAAAAGAGGCGTTCGCCTACATAATATCTTTCCAACAACGAATCGAGTGCCACAACTGCTTTTTTTTTCAAACGCAAAAGTGTTTAGATAAAGATATACCTTCTCGATGTGGAGAAAAAAGGAAGGTCCAACAATGTTTAGCCCAAATGACCTTGAAGTTACAAACCATTTGTATCGAAACTCTTTCTTGACCATGGAATAAGCTTGATGACCTGAACCCAAATGGGTTTGGGGAGAAAGCAAACTCCAACGCCATTTTTAAGAGGAGCAAGGTTCGAATGCTTTAAGACTGCCAATGTTTAACCTCCTTTATGAAAGAATATTAAAAATAATTGGCCATTTGATCCAAGCCATTTTGTTTTTATCTTTATTACCCACCCAAAAATTTAGCCCGAATTCCTTTCAGGTCTTGAAGGACCGATTCGGGTGCTTGAAAATCGATAGATAGTATATACCAAGACTACCAAAGCACAGACTTGCTAAGGAATCAGACGGACCCAATCGACAGAGATTAGCATTCCAAGAGGAAGACCTCATATGAAAAAAACGATCAACAAGCGTCTTCCAGCTAGCAATTAGACTTGTATTTGGAAAACCAATCGGGTTGAGGCACCAATGGTTAATTGTAAGGGACTAACACTGCAATACAACCAGCATTGGCAAGCATACTTAAAACTTCATCTTTATTAACCCCAATACCATAATATTAGATCTTGTGAATATTAATTCTTGAGGACCCTGAGGCTAGATAGAAACATGGAGAATCGATTGATATTATCCATTCTTTAGCATTCCAATCCGTGAGTATTCTTATACGATCACATCATTTGCATAGAAAAGATGGGACACATTGATAGTAGATTTTATATTAAACACAGTAAATCATAACCATTCCCATGCTTCCTCAAAATAGCTATGGAGGACAATTCATAACCAAGATGAAAAGGAAAGGAGATAGAGGATCTCTTGCCTAAGACCACGCTTAATGAAAACTCGAAGCTAGGGCTACCATTAATAAGAAATAGCAGCTCTCGAAGAATTGAGACAAGCTTTAATTCCTAGAGCACCTTATTACAAATCCAAAACTCGTAGAGAATGTAAATCACGTAATTCAGTTATGGAATCAAAAGCCTTTTCAAAGTCCCTCAAAAAATGAGCGAGCTTTTTTTTTGTTTTTTTTTTATACCACTCAATGTTTCGCTTCGGAATACGGGGCCATCAAGAATTTGACGCACCAGCAATAACGCCCGATTGTTCCTCTGTTAACAATCTTGTCAATCAACTTTGGATAAAAGGTATTTGTAAAATCTTGGCAATGATTTATAGTGTTACCAACTAAACGAAAATAGGGCGAAGTCTCGTGATTAACGGGTAGGGTTGTTTGACCATTGGGATAAGGGTGAAAATGAAAAAACGAAGAAAAAGAATTAGACCATTAGGATAACACAAGAAGAAAGACTAAGTTAACAAAATCATAATGATCCTTCTGAACGTGTGCCACCAATACTTCCTTTCACAAAACGAAAAGTGTAACCATCCGGGCCGAAAAGCTAACCAAACTAACCAAACTGAACTAAATTCAGACTTTTTCTCTTTCTTTTTATTGAAATGTATCTTTTTAATAACAAACACATATATCTAACAACCTCTTGTAAGAGCTCCAGGTACCATAGCGTGGGTATAGGTGCGCGTTACGCCGTTATCCGGCGTTTATTGTAACGTTCGTGCAAAAAATCTCGACGGCGTTGGTGGTGGAGTTACCACCCCAACGCCTCGTTGAGGCTCACTTTAAAAAAAAAACTTTTTTTAAAAAAAAATATATATAACGGCTATATTAGCCTTATTTAAAAAAAAAATTATTCAAAAAATGCCGGTAACGGCTAGTTTTAAAAAAAAAACAATTTTTTAAAAAAAAAGTGGCTAACGGCTAGTTGAATAAAAAAAAAATTCAAACTATTTTTACCCACTATATATATCTCATTTCAACCTCAATATTCTTCATTCAACATACACATTCAATCTTCATCTTTCATTCTTCAAAAACAAAACTTGGCCGACTTCCCAATCAAGGTTACGTTTTGGAGCCTTCTTAACTCCTGGACACAATGGGTTCCGACTCTCTCGAATTCAGATCTGGCTTTTATAGCCTAACTCCGATGACTCCGAGCAATTTGCTTTTCTTCAAACTCAATAAGAAGCTTTTATTGCATTTAACAATATTACAAAACATTTCAACAGACCCACCACAACAACACGCCAATTTTCTAAACTAATTTCCACAACAAAACCGACTCCCAACCCAAAAAATCCCGAGTTAAAAACGTGGCAAAGATCAAAAGGAAAAAGAGGCCGAACGAGGGTGAAGTTACTTTACGTTGGTCCTCGAACGAGGAAGGTTACCTTGCGAGTGTTTCCGTTGCGGTATCGAGGATCCGTACGTCAGGCCGGTCACAAGGCGAGATGACCGTTTTGGGTATGGAGTTATGCACGATTAATCGAAAATTTCCAAAAAAGTACCAAGGATATTGCTTAGACAAGCAAATAATGGACACTTTGATCCATAATTTGCCAAAAAGTTTTCAAGAATTACAAAAAGTGCATCGGGTTGAAAAAAGTGGTGAGGGTGAGGTTGATTTGATGGGCGGGTTCGGGGCATGTACCAAGTACGAGATGTAAAAAATCATCGTTTAATCCGAAAAAGCTTGGTGCGATTTTGCGGACAATGCAAAATGGGACGCAACCGAAGTTGCACCGGTTGATTTATCAGTAAGACGAATCCGGCGGATCTTTACGATCAAGACGGTTAACACCGGTACGAAGACTCATTCGGTGCGATCCAAGACCTCGTCCACCGGGTAAAACTATCGCACGGAAGAAAAAACCCAAATCACGAACATCGGCGAGCACGGGGGAAGTCAATCGTACCAATTCGGTTGAATTTTGTGTTTCACGAGCGTCGTCTCAACGGGAGGCCCGCCCGAACAACAAAAAACACGAAAAGCGGTCTTGCACTGGGTCGAAAGCAAAGACACGACGATCAAAAGTTTGGAGGGATAAGGGATAGTTGGATTTCTCGCCACCCTTTAGCAGATGGATTTGTCACACGAGACGCCTATTGGACTGTCGAACGGAAAAAAAAGGCTCAAAATCACAGCAAGCCCTAGCGCTCGAAATGCCGATGGAAAATGAACCGAAACAACGAAGCACGACTCGACGAGTTAGTTTTTTTTAATAAAAATTCGCAAATGTTTAATTTTTAAGTTTGTGTAATTTTTTTTTTTAATTCTCGGTTGTAAACGTTTGTCTTTTAGGAATTGTAATTTTAATTTTTAGTGAATGAAAATGAATTTATTTAGTTTTAAAATTGATGAAAAAAGAAAACTAGTGGGTTCACAATAAGTAGGTGTTATTGGTTTTGTTAACGTGGGTTTTATATATCTTTGGATGTGAATGTGAATGTGAAAAAGCTGACGTGGCACCCCATAACTTGGTGTTACCAAGTTATGATACCTGAAGCTATAACAACTTTTTGTTATGTGCAACTTCTTAACTAAAAATCATTTTTTTTTTAAATTGAAATATCTTTTTTATTTTTTATTTTTTTTATGATTTAATTTCATCATATTTTTTAAAATTTTATGCTTTTTAATTCAAAATCCATTTTAATATATTTTTATTAATTTTAATTCTTTTTATTTTGTAAATGCTTTCGAAAAAGCTGCTTGGAGCGTGTAAATCTCTACATGTTATTTAGAATTCTAACAATTTTGTTTAGGTAATTAGGTAGGGTATGCGCCAAAAGTTCATATATAGCTCACAACCAATATACCCAACATTTGTCATAGACCCAATGAACCAATCATAGCCGTTCATTTTTTCATCAAAAATAAAAAACTCACTTTCCACCTCTTTTTTAAAAATTAAATATCTCACACAACGTTAATCGTTACGCAAAACAAAACATACCATCGCGCGAGAATTAAAATTATCTTTTTATAGATGGGCGTACTATATACTGTCAGACGAACTTTTTTATTATGATTGCTGTGAAGTCATATACGATTTATGAATTCATATATGATTTATGAAATATATTTGATTTTATGAAAAATCATATATGATTCGTTGTGTAGAATCATTTTATGATTGTCATACGAATCATATATGATATTCGTAATTGTGACTGAACAAAATTGAAAAAAGCTTTGTCGGAATACAAATCATATTGATTTATGAAATCATATCTGATGTTTACGTCATATATGATTCGATAAAAAGATATTTCAATTTGAAAATAAAGGTGATTTTTTAATCAAAAGATGACACATGTCACTTTATGATGTGATTCCAAAAAATAAGATGGATGGTCAAGATTGCACCTCCTTATTTTAATTTTTAATGGGTCCCACATTATAAATACTTTATATAGTGGTATAGATTTTTATTAATTTTAATTCTTTTATTTTTAATGCTTTCCGAAACCGCTGCTTTGCGCGAGTAGTTTCTAATATAGTATAATATCTACATGTTATTTAATCTAAAAATTTGTTTAGGTAATTAGGTTGGGTCATGGCATACCCTAAGTCTCACTTGGCTCCGTCCCTCCTTTATCTCGCATAGATATCCACACCTACACACATACATTCAAAACCCTAAACGAAATTAAAACCGCTTACTATTTTCTTCAAGAAACCAAAAGCAATCAACCATGGACGAAGACGAAGAAGAATATTATAAAAGAAAGATACAAACATTAGTCAAAGAAAAGTTCAAAGCATTTGCTCGTGAAAATAATATTAATTACATATCATCTGATGATGATTCAACGGGTAACGTGTCATTGGATGAACAGACGGAGTCAATTGGTGGGTCGAAGCGTAAAGGTTCGTCAATGGATGAAGTTGACAACAAGAACATGAAGTTAAAGATGGTAGTTGATAGCAATGATGTGATCAGACAGTTACAAGAGTTTATAACAAGTGATGAGATTAATGGTTCAGATATCAAGTTAGTGATTAAAAAAAGGGTGTATGCAAGACCAACCCAAAATTGGTTTAACATGCCGTTTAAGCATCTCGAGACTCATGATTTCTTGACGCCTGAAGAGAAACAAGTTCTTGGAAATGGTTCTGAGATCGAGGTTGCATTGGTCGGGCCAAAACTGAAAATGTACAAGAAACCAATGTCGTTAAAGATCGGAGGAAATTGGAAGAACAAGAACTACGTGTTAAAGAACAACTGGAGCGATTTTGTGGAAGCTAACAAGAATGTTTTGGAAGAAGGCACGATTATACAAGTTTGGTCGTTTAGAAAAGACAAGAAGTTATGTTTTGCTGTTGTATGTGTGGACTAACCGGTGGTGAACACGACGTCTCTTGAGGATGAATCATTGATCTGCTGGTTTATCGTTGATCTCTTAGGCTTTTTGGGTTTATTCTGTATAAATATGATGTACGTACTGTTTAGAGTCATTTTGTATGAGGTGAAAAGTTTATGAAGGTCTATTAACGACATTCAGAATTTCTTGGTGTTTCGATTCTTTGTAAGCATGAAATATTAGTGATTTTTTGTATATCAGAATGTGTTCTTCATAGTTCATTCATGTTTAACTAATTGACTATAGTTGTAGAAGATAACCATATGATCATATATGTTATATAAAGAATAGGGGGCTAGTTTTGATTTATTTGGTTAAACGAATTGAGTAAATGGTAAATTTTTTTGTCAGAAAAATCAAATTATTGCTGCGATCCTGCACATCAATTCTTCAGTAATTAGTACAATAAGTATCCCCCATCTTTTGGGAAAAAAAAGGTAGAAATTAAGAATAGGTGCGAAAATTTCGAAATGATATGATCATTGTTGGAAATGAGTTGCAGGAAGTTGAAATGATGAGGCTCTAATTATAATGAGGTTTTGGTTAAATGGTAAAAAGATTAGGTAAAATAGTGTTGAGGGCATAATCGTTTGTTCGTTCTAAATTTCATTGTCCCGCTATTAAACTCATATGAATAGTGACTACCACCCGAAAACTAAAACCTCCCCATATTAACTTTGCTACAAGGTTATACATTCAGGTATTTTAACCTCCTATTTCTTTATTGCAGAGCCAGTATTTTCAAGATAATGTAACTACTGTCATTGCTGATTTGGGGTATGCATTATTATTTTGCGAACTAGTATTATTCAAGTCCTATTCTACTGTGATATTTTCTCTGGAACGATAGATATTAATACTTAAATTTATAATATTTACTGTGTTATTAATTCATCGGCGGACAGATTAGGGAAATTTATCTAGACAACAACAAAACTTTTTCTTTGAACTCATCCAAGCCTTTGCAACCATCGGCATTGTGACAATTGGAATATAGATGTCATCTACTACTTCATTTTGAGAATGAACCTTGCAATCTCTGTATATTGTCTATTGATATTCTATTACTGTAAGTGTCGGCTTACTTTAGTGGCTTATCTAGGTGGTTGCATTAGCATAAAAGAAATGAAATCTTGTTTTTAAAGTATATTAGATGAAAATAGGCTTTATTTATTCATTTTTGATTTTGGTAATACATTATTCTTAATACACGATTAATGGCTCATCGACCATGTCCACCTCCCTTCCGCGGATCATGTCTGAGATTGGATCCTGGATCTTGGTAGTCTGTCCCCATAAAAAGCCGCCTGAACTTCTTTGGGCTGTGTCCACCTCCTTTCGGTGGATCATGCCTGGGATTGGATCTTGGATCCTGGTAGTCTGCCACCGCATTAAAACGCGCCCTGCCCTGACGTTATGCCTATCGCTATACACAGAGAATTGAAAAAAAGTGAGGTGCGTAAAGTTGATGAAAGTAATCTAGCATTATAGTTATGAAATAAAGAATGCATGTAATACATGAAGCAAAGCAAACGAGTGCCAATATGCACATAAACCGCAAGCACTTGGTGAGAAGATTAGCCATGAACAAGTTATTGAGTTTTGATGAATGAGAAATGAGGGATGGTGAGGTTGCTTATATAGTGCTTTGAGACTTGATAAGGATGAGGATGATTTCTACTCGGATATTAATATCAAAGAGTAGCTCACTTTCATTAACTCTGTCTATACTATATACTATATATACATCTGGGGTTTACATCATATTATTAAATTAAAGGAAATATATATGAAAATCATAATTTCATTCGGTTTAAAGTTTAATCCTCAAATCGTCAAACTTTTATTATTTTTTATTTATAACTCATAAACATTTTTCTATCCCTACAACTATCTACCGTTATAAAATCTCGTTGCTATACACGGGTGCTCGTCTAGTGTTATTTCAGCGGATCAATTTTTCTCATTGAAATTAAAACTTGTATAACATCTAACATTCAACTGCAACATTTATTTGGAGTGTATTTGGTATTTGAGAAAAGATGTAATAATTTTTTTCCTTCATACTTTTTGAGCGTTGATAAAAATGAGTTGGATACTTTTTTGTTTCTGCCCGATGAGAATTTAAGTCGCATGTATTTATAATTTATGCTACGCAAATTTATGAAAATGAGACTATATCATATTATATATTTAACTTTTATTTCGTTAGATAACCGCTAGATTAAAGTTTTTTATTCAAAACGTAAACAATTCTATCTAAACGATTTGAATTTTATATTTATAGTATATATTATGTAAATTTAGCAAAGACATACTAGTACTATATTATATTATAGAAGATTGAGTTTAAGGTGTAAATCATAGGAACGTTAAATCAGTATTTATTGTTGGGCGAAAGACACAATATGTAACTAACTTGTCACTTTTTACTTTGTTGTGTAGTCATCTTTGTATTTTTCTTTTGTATACCTCATGCTTCTATATGTGTGTTGAGACTTGAGAATGTGAATGGTTAAGTAGGTGCATATGAGCTCACTAGACTACAAATTTTTTACTATGGTGTAATTTTAGCATTGCATTAGTATTTTTTATCTATAGTTTCGAATCTGCTAACATCGTATATTAAGAAGAGTTTTTTTCGCGTATTCAAACTCATCATATAAGTAAGACACCAATAACTCAAAGTATTTCTTTTGTGGCTTCTTAACAAAAGCTAAGACGTCGTTTTAGTATCTTTAATTTACTCACTACTTAAATATTAAAATTTAGTATCTTAAAAATATTTTTGAGAAAAGATGTCATATCATCTTTTCAAAGTAGGCGTTGCTAAGATGAACGGATATCTCTTGTGTACGTCAGATGAGCAATTAAGTCGCATGTATTTATAGTATATGTTAAACAAATTTAGCAAAGTAAGACTATATCACATTATATATTAAATTTTTCATTACGTCAGATAAATTAAAGTTTTTTATTTCAAACCATAAACAATTCTACCTAAACGACCATATCACATACTATACATTGATTTGAGGTACGTCATAAGACATGTTAAATATATCAAGTTTTCCTGTATAAAAGTACACGGACCTTTCTTGTCTTTTTCATATTCTTTCTAACCCCTAATTCCAAGTTTAGTTTGTGTTTGTATGTCGGTTATATGTGCATAGGTTAAAGTTGTCAAGTGTTGATAGTTGCTGAGTATATAAGCTGGAAGTGCAGTTGTTCTTCATTATCTTTGACTCTTTCTCTCTCTAGAAAACCCTAATCTCTCTCTCTCTCTCATCGTATTGATAGTATAGTGTTGATAGATCAATTGTTTTGATCTATCTGAGTATTGTATCATTCTCAGTTGTATTGATTGATCATTCTTTGTGATCAATCTTGTTTTCTATTCTTGTATTGTATTTGATCTGAGATTATAAGTAAATCAAGGGGTTGGTTGGACTCGCTCAATATTTGTTATAATTTCTACATGGTATCAGAGCTCAGGCTCTAATCTAGTGATTTTACGAATTTAGGGTTTTCTTAGATCTTGGTTCTTGGAGATCTTCTGGTGGCGAATCTTGGTTTATTGGGTACTGATTTGGTGGATCTGTGGTTAATTGGTGAAAATTGATCTTATGGTTTTGAAACCCTAATTTTGATTTTGGGGTTTTTAATTTTTAGGTTCATCTATACACTTGACTAAGTGAATCAAGTGTGTAGGTGATAGATCTTGCATTTCTGCTGCTTTATTACTCTTTAAGTTTGTTCTTTAAGATTTATAAAATCTTGATTGAAGAGAGTGCTATCGAGTTCGGTTAACTCCTTGATCCTCCAACTCTGATTGGTGTGAAAACCTGCTCTGGCCAACTCTAGTTCTCTCAATTGAGTAGTTTTATAAATCTTAGGAATTCTTCCTTTATCTTGGTCTTTATTTTCATAGTTTCTTTGTTGTGTGTGATTATCTGTCTTTATTTTCTTTATTTGTGATTATCTGTTTATTTCATCATGGTTGGTGCTAGTTCTAGTGATGATAAGATTAGCAATTTGGATTTGGGTAATCCTTTATATTTGCAAACTAGTGATTTCAATTCTAATACTATCATATCTGTTAAACTTACTGGAAACTGAATTATAAAGGTTTAGGTTTGCTGCTATTGAAAATTGGGCTATTATTAATAGAATATTAAATGGTTTTCTTGATGTACTTGTTCTTATACTCTACCTTATGCTAGTTGTGCTTCCATGTCTAACCAGTGGGAGAGATGATAATTCTATTGTGTTGTATGGTTGCTTATTCTAATTTTTGGAAGAATTGTTTTTGGTCTAGTTTTCTTTAATAAAGCTTCTGAGGTTTTGGGCAAAACTTAAAGGAAACTTATGTTATACTCGATGGGTCTATAACTTTAATCTTCTTTAAAAAATTCATAATTTATACATCGGTGAACTTACTGTTTATGATTTTTTATCATAAATTGAATTCATTATGGAGAGAATTTGACATTATGACCAAATTGCCTAAGTGTTCTTGTGCTGCTAGGGAAGATGTTTCTAAAAATAATTAGTTAATCAAACTTATGCAATTTCTTATGGGTCTTAATGATGTGTTCCAACCTATTAGAAGTAGTCTCCTATCTAGGGACTCTTATGAATGTGATGGAAGTTGCTTTTGCTTTCATTTCCCAGTGAAGATTCATAGAGGCATAACACTTTTCTTCTTCTTGGTCTGTGGATGAAAACCTTAGGTTTCTAGTTTTGTGGCTAAATCTAATTCTTAGACTAATAATGGGAACAGAAAATTTGATAATAACAAGAGGATTGGAAATCCTACTAATAATAAGGGTCTTAATCCTAACTTGCAATGTACAAACTGTGAAAAGGTTGGTCACGCTGTTGACGGGTGTTTTGATATTATTAGGTATCCTCCTGGGTATAATAAGAATCCTGGTCCTAAGCCTAATGGTCCTAGAACCTTTAATGCTAATTTTGTTTCTTCTTCCTCTAAGAAAGGTGCTTCATTGTCTTTCACTAATGAACAGATGATCAAATTGATGAATCTCATCAATGAAGCACCTCTAGAAGTATTCAGGCCAATATGGCAGGTAGGGGTAGTTTCTTCAACTATAATGTCTTCTTTAATCTTAACTTCAAAATCTTCTATAATAACAATTTTGTGATGTGTAAAGTTACCTTGGGATGGATTATAGATTTTGGAGCCAATCAACACATGACTATTTTCACATCTAATATGTTTGGGGTTATTGATATAACTGATTTAAACCTACCAGTGGGTCATCCAAATGGGACTCGTGCAAAAATTAAATATGTTGGGGATTTGAAATTATTTAATAAAATTGTTTTATTTGATGTGTTGGTGGTTCCAGAGTACTGTGTTAGTTTGCTGTTTGTGAATAAGCTTATCAAAGATAGCAGGATTTTTGTGGGATTTAATGAAACTAAATGTTTTATTCAGGATTTGCATCAAAGCAAAATTGTGGGGACTGGTAGTGAAAGTGATAACCTATATATATTTTAATATGTCTCTCCTTTATCTTCTAATAGTCAGACTATAGGTAATTTGTCTGCTGTTTGTTTTGTTTCTAAGTCTATGTGGCAAACTAGGCTTGGTCATCCCTCTGACCAAGTTATTGATATGCTTCAGCACGACTTTAATTTCACCAAAGACTCTCATGTGTCTCTTTGTGACGTCTGTCACAAGGCTAAGCAAACTAGAGAGCCTTTTCTTTTTAGTGATCATCAGACCACTAATATTGGTGAATTGATCCATTTGGATATGTGGGATCCTTATAAAGTTGTTAGTAAGGATGGTTTTAGATATTTCTTGACCATTATGGATGATTATACCAGGCTGTGTGGATTTATCTTATAAAAACCAAGGATGAAGTGTTTACTCATTTTGTTAATTACATAAATATGATTCTTAATCACTTTAAGTGCAGTATAAAAACTGTAAGGTCTGATAATGGTACTGAATTTGTCAATAACAAAATGAATGAATTGTTTAACAGTCTTGGTATAATTCACCAAACTTCTTGTGCTTATACCCCTTAGCAAAATGGGGTTGCTGAGAGGAAGCACAAACACCTTCTTAATGTTGTCAGAAGTCTCTTGTTTCAAAGTGGTATTCCTTTAAGTATGTGGACTGAATGTGTTTTAACTACTGCTTATCTTATTAACAGGTTGCCTTCTTCTGTTCTTAATGGAAAATCTCCTTTTGAGCTTGTGTATGGTTTTAAACCAAAACTCTCTCATTTGAGGAGTTTTGGATGTCTTTGTTTCTCATTTGTCCTTAATAATTCTGATAAGTATTCTGCTAGGTCTGAAAAATGTTGAAGCGTAGAAAAGTTTTGGTGCTTCCGGGTATACCTAAATGTATTAAATTGCAAAACGTAAACGTTTTACGCAACCAATAAAAATAAAATATTAAAAGTTGATTATTACTTTCGTAAAAAATATATATATTGCTTGCTTGACGAAAACTTTAATTCGTTTGGTGTCTGTTTACGTTAATTGTTGATTTTTAGTTTACGCGATTTTACTATATAATAAGAATTAAAAGTAAACGCGTACTAAAAAAATAATTAGTAAAATAGATGACGTCGTAAATGACCTGAAAATACGGAATGTTACAGTGTTCTTATTGGTTTTTCTACAACAAAAAAGGCTTATAAAGTATACAGTCTTGAGTCAAAAATGATTTATTATTCAAGAGATATTAAGTTTTATGAAAATATTTTTCCTTTTAAAATGAATGATAATCTTCAAAGGGAACAAAGTATTCTATCTGAGTATTCTGATAAAAATGTCAATGGTCTAAACTTTTTTGATGAGAAGCATTCTGATTTCTAAACTTCTTTAAATCCCCATGATGATGGGAGAGTTTATGATACACCCCATGATGATGGCAATGTTCATCCTTGCTCCAGCAATGCTGATGAATGTGAGGACGACTTTGCAACTTCTATGGGTGAAACTTCTTCTTCTGAGGGCAATGTCCCAATTAATTCTGATTCTCCTGTTCAAGGGAATTTTCCTGAGAACATTAGTCAAGGTCAGCCTGATCTTAGAAGATCTAGTAGGAATTCTAAGATGCCTGCTAAGTTTAATGACTATGTGGTTAAAAGTAGTAGGAAGTATGGTTTGGAAAAATATGTCACTTACAATAATCTGAATACTTCTAATTGTCGTTTCTCAACCAATCTTAATAAATCTAGTGAACCTCCTTCTTATTTTGAAGCTGGTAAAAATCCTAACTGGATTGAAGCTATGAATAATGAGATTGAAGCCTTAAATAGAGATAATACTTGGACTATTTGTTTCTTACTGTTAGTTGTGAAAGGCTATTAGTATAAATGGTTGTGGAAGATAAAATATAAGTCCTATGGCGAGATTGAAAGATATAAAGCAAGGGTTGTTGCTAAGGGCTTTAGTCAGAGGGAGGGATTTGACTATTTAGAGACTTTTAGTCATGTTGTCAAAATCTCCACTGTCAGATGTATGTTGAATGTTGATATTTGTAATGGTTGGGACTTGTTTCAACTTGATATAAATAATGCCTTTCTTTATGGTGATCTTTCTGAGGATGTTTATAGGACTCTCCCTCCTGGCTTTAATAATTATAAGTCTAAGGCTTGCAAGTTAAACAAGTCTTTGTATGGTCTTAAGCAAACTCCTAGACAGTGGAATGCTAAGCTAACTAAAGCTCTTACTGAACATGGCTTTGTGCAGTCTAAGTATGATTATTCTTTGTTTACTAAGAGTTCTGATAAAGTGTTCATTTTACTATTGTGTATGTGGTGATATTGTGATCGCTGGGGAAAATGATTGGAATGAAATTTGAAAAGTTTAAAACAAATTTCTTAAGTCTATGATTCAAATAAAAGACCTTAGGAAAGATGAATTATTTCTTGAAATTGAAGTTTGGATAACAAAGATGCGTGATTTGCCTTAGTCAAAGGAAGTATTGTCTTGAGCTTTTTACATGAGTTTGGTATTATAGCTATAAGCATGTTGATACTCCTTTGCATAAAATGCTACTTGAATCATACTGGATCGAATTGATGATTCATTTATCTTACTGATGTTTGCAAATTATCAAAGGTCTTGTTGGTAAGCTTTTATTTCTTACAATACAAGGTCTGATATTGCTTATGTGTTCCACAACTTTAAGTCAGTTCATTGCAACTAAACCTATGATTCTCCATTTGGATGCGTGCCTTTTGAGAACGTCTTAAGCTATCTTAAGGGTTCTCACATGAGTGGTATCAAATTAAAAGAATGGTAATCTTAAGCTCTAAGCTTATGCTGATTGCTGACTAGGCTAGGTGTTAACAACTACAATGAAAATTAGTTTCTGGATACTGTGTATTCTTGGGTGATTCTTTGGTTACCTGAAAAGGTGAAAAAAGCAGGCTACTTTGTCCATGTCTTCTGTTGAAGCAGAGTATAGAAGCATGGCTTCTGCAACTTGTGAAGTTATTTGGTTGACAAATTTGTTGGGTGATATGGGTGTTAAGAACCTTTTGCTTGTTGTGATGTATTGTGACAATAGTTTTGCTTTGCAGATTGCTGCAAACTCAGTTTTTCATGAAAAGTCTAAACATTTTAAAATTGATGTTCACTTGGTTAGAGAAAAAGTTGCAAGTGGTGTTATTAAAACTGAGAAAATTCATACCACTCAGCAAATTGTTAATATTCTTACTAAGGGTCTTGATATTGAGCAACATAAAGTTTTGTGTGGTAAACTTGGAATGATGGATATGTTTAAACTGGAAAAAACTTGTAGGGGGGAGTTAAATATATCAAGTTTTCCTGTATAAAAGTACAGGGACCTTTCTTGTCTTTTCCATATTCTTTCTAACCCCTAATTCCAAGTTTAGTTTGTGTTTGTATGTCGGTTATATGTGCAGGGGTTAAAGTTGTCAAGTGTTGATAGTTGCTGAGTATATAAGCTAGAAGTGCAGTTGTTCTTCATTATCTTTGACTCTTTCTCTCTCTAGAAAACCCTAATCTCTTTCTCTCTCATCGTATTGATAGTGTAGTGTTGATAGATCAATTGTTTTGATCTATCTGAGTATTGTATCATTCTCAGTTGTATTGATTGATCATTCTTTGTGATCAATCTTGTTTTCTATTCTTGTATTGTATTGGATCTGAGATTATAAGTGAATCAAAGAGTGGTTGGTTGGATTCGCTCAATATTTGTTATAATTTCTACAAAACCGCTAAATTATTATTTATTCTTATAATTTTGAAGGTGTAAATGATTTTAGTTAAGAAATTTTTTTACGCTTATACTCTAATGTTATGGAAATTTGGCAAAGTCGAGATAAAATATATTACAACTAAATTATAGTAATTTTTGCGTCCTTGTATTAGTTATTTTTTATTAAAAAAATGTAAACGGTGTTCTCTAACCGAAATAAAACTTAAGTTTAAGAATGTGAGCGGTTCTAAAAACAAATGAAATTAGTCAAACCAACTTAAACATTCATATGGTTATATAAGTACTAGGTTGGTTTTAGAAGACTGAGACTAAATCATATGGTTTGATAGGGTTAAGCAGAAAAATCGAAATAATCGAAAACCAAAACCGAACCAAACCGAAAACAGCTGAAACAAATTTGCTAAAACCGATCACGATACGAACTGTAAAATTGGTTTTTCGGGTTGAATATGTTTCGTAATCTAAACCGAAAAACCGAATTTATATAAATATATATATTTTTTATATATTTATATATATAAAGAGACTATTAAAATATTATCATAATATCAAAAAAACATTTTTTTATACTTGCAATAATTTTTTTTTCTAAATATCTACGTAATTATTTTTTTATGAAATAAATTGTGTAATTCGGGTCAACCCGAAAACTAAACCGAATTCAAATTCGGTTTTCGGTTCGGTTGAATTCTAATTCGGTTCCGTTCGCTTTTCAGGTTTAAAAAAAAGTTTAAACCGAACAACCCAATAACCGAACCGATCAACACCCTGTTTGATATGACAAGTATCAAATGTGACTGGATTAACATAACCCAATTAGGCAAAATTAAAAATGACTATAACACAAACAAGTTAAAATAACTATAACACAACAACAAAAGATCGAAAACAGGAACAGAAAAACTTCTAACGAAACGAACTCGCAAAACAAACCAAAAGGCTATAGAATAAGAAAGATCCCACCATGACGCCAAATGAATTAACTCCCGTACTGAACGAAAAGAACACCCGAAGGCAATCATACCAAAAAGCGATCCTAACCGGCAACCTTTTTGTTGTTCTCGATAAGGCATTATGAAGAAGAATAGCTTCTGTACTTTTTGCCATATAACTCCAAATATGAGATCGCAGGAAAATATTCCTTTCCTCGAACGTAGCTGCGCGAGAGAGACCATTACCGTGTATATTTCCTATTGGATGGTAGTCTATAGCTCCGTTCGTTTAACAGAATCTATCTCGGTCACTAGTTAGAGGAACAGTTAATCTATCCACGAGAACCAGGAAGACTCAACAGCAATATTTACATCATCACCGGGGCTGTAAGATGGAGGCGCAACGTGGAGTCTTTTTAGGGCAATAACTGGCGTAACATCCGCTATTATCATCAGTTGGTAACATTACGGACAAATCACCTGAGAATGAACTCCAATGGGAATCTCACCAGCATCATCTTCCCAATTCTTTTTCATGCAATTTAATACACCCTATCATTATTACAAGACCGAATAATCCGTATCTCGCTTCTTCAAGGAGTACACAAGATCACTTTCCACCCCAACACGACGAACATCCTAATTCGCAAAAACCCGACTAGAAGTCTGACACCGAATCTTGTTATCATTCTTAGGGGAATCTGAATCAAACTTCGATCATCATAATGCTCCTTTTGTCCATAAACTTTGAGTCCCAAAACTAGGGGACCCTTGATTCCTTCTTTTCCAGAGGATTAGACTCGGAATTGACCTCCTATCGATTCAATATGGGCGTCCAATATGCATAATCAGTTGCGATAATTCGATAAGTCCGATGACGATATGAAAACTATAAAGGAAATCTATCACACAAGATGTAAAGACATCTGTAAGGGAAACAAACCTTCCCATGAGTCTATTGGACCATCACTTAACCAATATCCGTAAAACACGCTGCTTACCCATCCGACCACCAACTTCTTATAAACCTCTGGAGCCATGATGCACAATGGCAGATCCCACACAGGTCTATCCAAACACATACTTTCTTCTGGAATAAAATCTATGAGAAACATCTTTGAAACTCCAAAATTATTCTCTTTTTAAGCCTATGAAGTTTGACGCTTTCACACTTGTTCATAGAGTCGAACTCCAACCAAACCCCAACGTCCCCAACATATCTAAGACACATCATCGAATCCCAGAAGACATTGTTTTAGAAGCTCTGAAATGACACTGTAATCTTTAACTTTAGCAAAGTATACTACGCTCCATACATCCAAATCAATACTATCGTCTACCGAGATAGACATCACCGCTTCATTACCCGCTTCCTTATATACCTTGTTACAATCCGACACCCCCACAGATTCTGCTCCAGCATAACTTGTACCGTATTTGCCCGACATGTCCACTGATTTGTTGCCCAGGACCGCATTTTCGTTGATACTAACAGATTGAGAGAAAATTTCTTTTATATTATTAATCGTGTACAAGTTCTATTTTATAACTCTGTAGTTGCTAATTAAGTAGCACCCTCTAACATTAAATTCTCGCTCCGCTCTCAAATACTTGAACGGAAAACTTTGTGTTGTATCAAACTCAAGAAGACGGTAACATTAATCTAATGCGTTACTGATTTGATAAATCAAGAGTGCGCATTATTTTGTTGGTTTAAGTAAATTAATAAATAGTTCATCTAACTTGCCTTTCAAAAAAAAATTAGTTTATCTAACCTTTTTACCAAGGTTTTCAAGATCGGGATCCTACCCAGGATCGTTTTTGTCTTTGCAAGATCGAGATCGTAAAGTGGGATTGGGATCGTAAGATCCTACTATAATGCCATTGTCTTAATAGTCTTTGTAATATTATACAAAACTACAAATTATTATATATCATAAACACAAAATTATATGAATGTTTCATTGAAATGTTGTCCTAAATTATAATTATGAAATGTTTAAGAAGATTAACATGTTGTTTTTCAAAATTCTACGAAACAAAACCCATAAATTTGTAGTTTTTTAGTTTGTAGTTCTAGAAAAGTAAGATCGGATCGGTGTAGATCCTAAGATCCTTTAGTCAAGATCGGGATTCTATAAGATCTTAAGCATGCAAAGATCCTATGTAGGATCTGGATCGTTTTTGCTTTGCAGTATCGTAAAATCGTAAGATCCTAAGATCAGGATCAGAATCTTCACAACCATGGTTTTAACTATACTTGCGTAAAGCATCGGTTTCGACAACACTAAAAATGAAAAAATTAAAAATTCATATAAAAATATGTAAATAGATATTGAATTAAAGAGCATATAGTGAAACTAAATCATAAAAAAATAAATAAAGAAAAAGATATGTATAAATTTGACTTGTAGAGGACCCATGCAGATTTGTAGGTATACTAATTAAGATACATACACCTCAGGTTTTCGATCTTGATTTTAGGATCTTACGATTTTACAATACGGCAAAGTAAAAACGATCCGGATCTTGTTGGAAACGCGAGGGCCTTTTAGGCTTATATTTCACGAAGAGAGGAACACTTAGAGAGCTTATACAAAGAACCTTTTATTGCTTGATTTTTCTCTTGGTTGTGGTTACATCCAAATACATCACCCTAAACTCCTATTTACACCACTCCATAGAAGATTCTAGAACTAAGATATTTTTCATGGTTACATCATTATCCTAATCTAGATATTTCTATCTAGATAATCTTAACTAGATATTTCTAAAACATTCTAGATATTTCACCTAGATATTTCTATCACTTATCTACAATCTTTTAGAAACTTCTATAGATATTTACATAGATATTTTTTTTGATCTTTCTTCATCTTTCTAGAAACTTCTTCTATATGTGCTAGGGCTTCTATGACTAAATCAAGTTTACGATCCAACACCCCCTTTAAACTTGATTTCCCGACTCCAAGCATCGTCCTTTGTCTTGAGAAGTTTCACTCGTTGATCAGCTTGATGAACATATCGGCAACTTGGTCTTCGAACATCGTATGTATCACTCGGACATCCTTTCTTGCAATGCACTCTCGAAAAAAAATGATAACGAGTGTTGATATTCTTACTCCGATCATGGTAGACTTGATTTTTCGCTAAGTCTATTGCCGACTTCACATCCATTTGTCGGATTTTCCATCTTTTGCCATGAGTCTTGCCTTGCACTTCGCCTTTGGAGTTTTTTCTTGGCCTTATATACCCACTTAACTCCAATATCCATTTGGCCTTTCGGAAGGGTTGTCAACTCCCACGTATCATTCTTCTCCATTGACTTTATCTCTTCCTCCATGGCTTGTCTTCATTTCTTGCTTTTCATGGCCTCTTTAAAAACTAAAGATTCACAGTCAGCATATAAACAAAGAAGGGGTATTTCATCAGTTACCTCGTAGAGCTCCTGCAAACTTCTTGTCTTTGGTTCTCCTTCACTTGAACTTAAAGGCGAGTCTTGGGTTGGAGTTAGAGTTGGACTTTCAGGTTGTTGGACTTCGTCACCTGATTCACCTGTCTCTTCTTCGTCAGTCATATGAAGAAAGTGTTCCTCAATGCTCTAATCCCATGAACCTTCTTCTTCAAACTCCACGTCTCTACTCACTACCACCTTCCTTGTGATTGGATTATAAAGCTTATACCCTTTCGAATGCTTGTCGTAACCAACGACCACATGCTTCTCACTTCTATCATCAAGTTTGGATCGCTTTTGGCTCGAAACGTGGACATACGCTATGCTCCCGAATACCCTAAGGTGAGAGACGGTTGGCTTCATTCCATTCCATTCCATGCTTCTTGTGGAGTCTTGTTGTCTAAACTCTTTGATTGACACCGGTTTAATAGATATACCGCACACTCAACCGCTTCGGCCCAAAACTCCTTTGGCATCTTCTTACTTTTTAGCATGCTTCGGACCATATTGAGAATGGTTCTATTCTTTCTCTCCACCACACCATTTTGTTGTGGGGAGTAAGGAGCCGTTAAAAATCTCCGAATCCCATTATCCCCATAAAATTTATTAAATTCTTTTGATAAGAATTCTCTACGACCTCTATCTGATCTCATGGATTTAATCTTTAAACCTTTTTCCTTTTCAACCATAGCTTTAAATTTCTTAAAAGCTTCAAAGGCTTAGGATTTTTCATTTAGAAAATATACTCAAGTCTTTCTTGAGTAGTCATCAATAAAGAGCATAAAGTATATATTCTTACTATAAGAGGGTGGAATAATGGGACCACACAAATCCATATGAATTGGTTGTAGAGGCTCCTTAGCTCTTGATGTCGCTTCTTTTGGAAATGAACTTCTAGCATGCTTCCCAAGAAGGCATCCTTCACACACTTGATTGGGATGATCAATTTGATCTAACCCTTTCACCATTCCCTTAGAAGATAATAAATTTAAGTCACCAAATTTTAAGTGCCCGTACCTCATGTGCCAAAGCTACAAATGATCCTTCAGGAAACTGTTTAAGCACTTAGCTTCATCATGTTGAATGTTCAAAATGAACATTCGGTTTTTAGTCATAGGCACTTTTGCTATGAGCTTTCCCTCTTGATTTCTTATTGTAGAACTATAATCTTTGAAATGAATATCTTAGTTTTTCTCTAAAAGTTGTCCAACGCTTAAAATGTTACTTTTAAGGTTGGGCGCATTGTATACCTCCGAAATATATTGGTGACTTCCATCTTTAGCTCGGATAAGTATTTTACCTTTTCCCTTCACTAGTGCCTTTGATTCGTCTCCAAAGGTGACATTACCTTTACTTTGCTCCATATCCACGAACAAGTCTTCTTCACCCGTCATATGGTTACTGGCAGCGGAATCTATATGCCATGATTTTATCATCTCTTTTTGTTCGTCATGTCTCGCCATTAGCAAAGTAAGCTCGTCTTCATCTTCTACCTCCACAAGATTAGCTTTTTCCTCCACTTGTCTTGAGCTAGTACACTCATTGGCATAATGACCATATTTGTGACAATTGTAGCATTGTATTTGGGGCTTACTTCCTCTTTGATATTGAAAACCTCTCCCATGACCTTTTTTATTTTGAGACCATTGGTTCTCATCTTCTTTGTTGACATCTTCTCTTCCTCGTCCTCGTCCCCGGCCTTGGAAACCACCACGACCACGAAATTAACTGCGTCCTCGTCCTTGCTCCTTTCCATGTAGAAAGCTCTTTTCTCTTTCTTTGAAAGCGACCTTTGAGTAAAGAGCTTGCTCTAAGGGTTCTTTCCCCTTTTTTCATCAACTTCTCTTCAATGGCTTGTAAGGATCCCATGAGTTGATCGATTGTCATAGATTCGATGTCTTTTGACTCCTCTATGGCCACAACAATATAATCAAAGCTTGGTGGCAAAGAGCGAAGAATCTTTTCTATCACCCTTGTGTCACTCAAGCTTTTACCATTTCTCTTCATTTCATTTGAAATGGTCAAGACACGAGTGAAATAATCCGAAATGGTTTCGGATTCCTCCATTTGGAGTTTTTCGAACTCTCCTCTAAGAGATTGAAGACGTACCCTTTTCACCTTATCAATTCCTTTGAAAGCATTTTGAAGGATCTCCCACGCTTCCTTAGAAGTGGTTGCATTTGCAACTTTCTCAAACATCGCATCATCCAGACATTGATAGATGATCGTAAGAGCACTTTGATCCTTCTTTCTTGCCTTTTGCAACTCCACCCTTTGAGTGGCACTTAACGAGCCTTCATCATCAACTTTCTCAACACCTTTCTCGACTATCTCCCACACATCATGTGAGCCGAGTAACGCCTTCATCCGAATACACCAACTACCATAGTTATCTTTGGTAAGACGAGGAAATTGGAACAAGTTCATTGAACTTGACATCTCGATCTTCTAGCACTAGCTCTGATACCAATTTGTTGGAAACACGAGGGCCTTTTAGGCTTATACTTGATGAAGAGAGAACACTTAAAGAACTTTTACAAAGAACCTTTTATTGCTTAACTTTTCTCTTGGTAGTTTCATACAAATGCATCACCCTATCACCTATTTATACTACACCATGGAATGTTCTAGAAACCAAATATTTCCATGGATATTCTACTACGATCTAGAGATTTCCTATCTATATATTTCAAACTAGATATTTCTAGATACTTCTAATGATCTTTCTAGATACTTTACATCTAGATATTTTCTATGATGATTCTACGACTTTCTAGAAACTTCTTTATCATCGGCTCGGGCTTCTATGACTAAATCAAGTTTATGATCCAACATTCACTGTCCACTGCTGGTTTTACTTGTTTAAGATATTAGTTGATCAGCATTTAAGCACCAAATCAAAACAAAACGTCATAGATACTAGCTGATTAAATTTTATGCAACAAATCAATCTCAAATAGATTTCATGCATCAGATCTAATTAGCATGATTTAATTATGTTATTCTTGGATATATAAGTTGTTTTATGGGACAAAAAGGTTGTACTTTTTCATGTATTTATGCACCTAATTGACAGAGGTGGCAATCTCAACCCATTTAATTAGAAATGGATTAATTCGGGTTATGTTTAATCTCTACCTAGTCCAATTGGTAAAATTCAAATTTTTTAGCTAAAACGAAAACTGGTCAAAAGGGTCAAACGTCGCCCAAAGTGTTTATTTAATGATAAAACCTAAAACTTCATAAAACTGTGAGCATTATTTATAAAATTTGTAATCATTGTTATAAAAGATTAGGACAAAAAATGCTTTGGTCGACCTGGATGTACCAAACCTTTGACCCATTACCCAACCCGCCTATTTTGCCACCTCTTGCTATGTTGAAACTTGAGAGTCTATAATGCGGATTCTCTTCTCAAGGGAAATACCATCTTCTTACAATTTCTCTAAGTTGGTCATTACCTTCCCAGTGCATGACCCACCCGTATTCCAGGTTCCACCTGTTAGATGATGAATAAACCCGGTTCCAGGTATTGTATTATTGATATACTTTTATAGTGTTACATGGAACATACTAGAAATCATAAAACCCTAATGGACCCAACCCACAGACCGGGCTTGGGCCTAATCCATCTAATACTCCCCTGCAGTCCGAGCGGCGAAATCGCTAAAGCTCGAAAGCAGATCACAAAATAAAACATCAAAACAAACAGACAATAAAACAATACGAATATGATTATGTGAATTTGTGACCTTAGCACAAATCACCAACACAAATCACGGTTGTGTGGATTTGTGACCTTTGCACAAATCACCAACACAAATTGTGTGGATTTGTGACCTTAGCACAAATCACCAACACAAATCACGCGCGGTTGAGTGGATTTATGACCTTAGCACAAATAACCAACACAAATCAATAACAATTGACAAAACATAATTTTTTTTAATAACGAAAAATACTACACTAATAAAGTAATTAAAAACCTAAAACAAAGTAGAGAATAGAAAGCCTCTCGAAGCAAAAAAGAAACACTTCATAATTCCACCTCAAAATAATGATTTAAAAATTATTATATTCTGTCTTCATTCTTGGCTTTAATACTCTCTCAAAATCAATGAGTAATAATATAAAGGAATAAATCCCTTTATTCTTATGGCTGCTAATTGATGTCATTTTCTTTTCTCGATGAACGAACTCCAACTTCTCTTTATCTTGTGTCGGCTGCTATAAGTTAGATCCTCCTTTTTTTTGGTTTAACCTGGTTTTGATACCATGTTTGACAATGATAACCCCGTAGGTTATGATTTATTATTCAGTCACTATTTATAGATTACAAGAGATAAGCAAACCCTAATGGACCCAACCTACAAACCGGGCTTGGGCCATTTTATCCACTAATACTCCCCCGCAGTCCGAGCGGTAAAATCGCGAAAGCTCGGACCGGAGAAGTAAACTAGAAAAGAAAAAAAACAAAACATTAACGGAATAAAAGCATAACTTATTGATGAAAGCTCGAACTTGTCTTCAAGCACCAACAAAATCAATGCGTCGCACACGAACATAATTAGTTGTTGAAGAAATCCGCCAACATGGGAAAACAAATCTTAAAGCGAACCGATAAACATAGATAAAACAAAGAATTTTTTTTATACGGGATAACCCAAAGTATCCCGAAACATAAAGGATAACCCAAAGTATCCTAAAAATCGTGTGGATTTGTGACCTAGCACAAATCACCAACACAAATAAAAATAAACAAACATAAAAAAAATAAAAAAATAAAGGACATATAATAATAGCCAAACACAAATCAGAGTCGTAGTTCCTCAAAAACCATAAATCTTGATCTACATCGCCTTTAGCAAAAGTAAGTTCTCTTCATCTTGTACCTTCCACAGATTGGTTTTTCTTTCACTTGTCTTGAGCTAGTACAATCATTGGCATAATGGACCTATATTTGCGACAATTTGCATTGTATTTGGAGCTTATCATCTATTGATAAAATATAAAATTATAAAATACTGGGAAGCCTCGCAACGGATACCTCTTTGTAAGGAGACCATTGGTTCCTCATCTTCTTGTTGACCATTCCGCGGTCCTCGTCCCCGTACCTTTGGAAAGCACCACGACACACATAAATGACCACGTCATCGGCCTTGCTCTTTCCTATTAGAAGCTCTATTCTCTTTTCATTTGACAGAGACTTTGAGTATAGAGCTTGCTCCAAGGGTTCTTTCTCCCTTCTTTTCATCAACTTCTCTTCATGGGCTTGTAAAGATCCCATGAGTTTATCGATGGTCATAGAGTCGATGTCTTTTGACTCCTCTATGGCCACAACAATATAATCAAAGCTTGGTGGCAATGAGCGATCAGAATCTTTTCTATCACCATTGTGTCACTCAAGTTTTACAGTTTCTTAAATTTATTTGAAATCGTCATGACCGAGTGAATAATTTGGAAATGTGGCGGATTCCTCCATTTGGTGTTTTTCGACTATCCTCTAAGAGATTGAAGACGTTACCCTTTCTAAACGCTTTTCCAATTCTTTGAAAGCATTTTGAAGGATCTCAACACTTCCTTAGAAGTGGTTGATTTGCATTTCTCAAAAAACATCGCATCCTCCAGGACATTTGAAAGTTGATCATTAAGAGCAATTTGATCCTTTTTCTGGCCTTTTTGCAACTCACCTTTAAGTAGCACTTAACGAGCACCTTTCATCATCAACTTTTCTCAACCACATTTTTTGACTTATTCTCCAAACATCATGTGAGTCGAGTAACTCCTTATCGGATACACCAATCTACCACTATTAACTTTGGTAAGACTAGAAATTGGAACAAAGTTCATTGAACTTGCATCTCGATCTTATAGCTCTAGCTCTGATATCCTCATTTGTTGGTAACACGAGGGCCTTTTTGGTTCTATAATGTTGAAGAAGAGAACATCTTTAAAGAACTTTTACCAAAGAACCTTATATTGCTTTAACTTTTTCGTGTAGTTTCATACAAATGAATTCACCCTATCACCTAATTATACTACACCATGGAAATGTTCTAGAAACCAAATTAATTTCTATGGGATATTCTACTATGATTAGAGATTTCCTATTCTATAAATTACAAACTAGATATTTCTAGTTACTTTCTATGATCTTATAGATACTTTATTCTAGATATATCTATGATGATTATACGACTTTCTAGAAACTTTTTATCATCGGTCGGGCTTTATGACTAAATCAAAGTTTGTGATCCAACATTCACTGTCCATGCTGTTTTACTTGTTTAAGTTATTAGGTGATCAGATTTAAGCAACCAAATCATAAAAATACGTCATAGGTTCTAGCTGATTACATTTTATGCAACAAATCAACTGTCCCATATGATTTCATGCGTCAGTTTACATTTGCATGATTTTAATTATGTTATTCTTGGATATATAAGTTGTTTTATGGGACAAAAGGTTGTACTTATTTCATTGTATTTATGCACCTAGTTGACAGAGTGGCAATATAACCATTTATTTAGTAATGGATTATTTGGGTTATGTTTATTCTCTACCTAGTCCAGTTGGTAAAATTCAATTTTTTTAGCTAAAATGAAAACTGGTCAAAAGGGTCAAACGTCGCCCAAAGTGTTTATTTAATGATAAAACCTAAAACTTCATAAAACTGTGAGCATTATTTATAAAATTTGTAATCATTGTTATAAAAGATTAGGATAAAAAATGCTTTGGTCGACCTGGATGTACCAAACCTTTGACCCATTACCCAACCTGCCTATTTTGTCACCTCTTGCTATGTTAAAACTTGAGAGTCTATAATGCAGATTCTCTTCTCAAGGGAAATACCATCTTCTTACAATTTCTCTAAGTTGGTCATTACCTTCCCAGTGCATGACCCACCCGTATTCCAGGTTCCACCTGTTAGATGATGAATAACGCAGGTTCAAGGTTTTGGTATTATTGATATAACTTTATAGTGTTAATGGAACATATAGAAAATATAAACCTAATGGAGCATCCAACCCAAAGGACCGGGCTTGGGCCTAATCCATCTAATACTCCCTTGCAGTCCGAGCGGCGAAATCGCTAAAGCTCGAAAGCAGATCACAAAATAAAACATCAAAACAAACAGACAATAAAACAATACAGATATGATTGTGTGAATTTGTGACCTTAGCATAAATCACCAACACAAATTACGGTTGTGTGGATTTGTGACCTTTGCACAAATCACCAACACAAATTGTGTGGATTTGTGACCTTAGAAAATCACCAGAACACCAAATCACGCCGCAGGTTGTGTGGATTTTGACACTTAGCAATACATAACCAACACAAATCAATAACAATTGACAAAACTTAATTCTTTTTAATAACAAAAAATACTACACTAATAAAGTAATTAAAAACCTAAAACAAAGTAGAGAATAGAAGGCCTCTCGAAGCAAAAGAAACATTCATAATTCACTCAAATAATGATTTAAAAATTATTATATTCTGTCTTCATTCTTGGCTTTAATACTCTCTCAAAATCAATGAGTAATAATATAAAGGAATAAATCCCTTTATTCTTATGGCTGCTAATGGATGTCATTTTCTTTTCTCGATGAACGAACTCCAACTTCTCTTTATCTTGTGTCGGCTGCTATAAGTTAGATCCTCCTTTTTTTTGGTTTAACCTGGTTTTGATACCATGTTTGACAATGATAACCCCGTAGATTATGATTTATTATTCAGTCACTATTTATAGATTACAAGAGATAAGCAAACCCTAATGGATTACCACCTACAAACCGGGATTGGGCCATTTATCCTCTAATACCCCACTTTGCAAGTACGAGCGGTAAAATCGTTGAAAGCTCGGAACCGGAGAAGTAAACTAGAAAGAAAAAAGACAAATCAGATAACCGGAATTAAAAATAACTTATTGATGAAGCTAGAACAGGTCCTTTCAAGCACCATCCAAAATCAAGGCGTCGCTCTAAGATCATAATTAGGTGTGAAGAAATCCGCCAACATGCGACAAATTTAAATCTTCGAAGACGGAATCGATAAATAGATAACAACAAATAATTTTTTATTTATACGGATATATCCAAAGTATCCGAAAATAAAGGATAACCCAAAGTATCCTAAAAATCGTGTGGATTTGTGACCTAGCACAAATCACCAAAACAAATAACAATCGTGGGGGATTTATCGTGACCTTGCAAAAATCACCAACATCAAATATAAATAAACAAACATAAAAAAATAAAAAATAAAAGGACATATAATAATAGCCAAACACAATAGAGTCGTAGATCTCGTAGTTACTCAAAAAAAATAAATCTTGCTCTGCTCTTTTTAACAATCCAGCACGGAGTCAAAAACACGAACTTCTTCTTTGATTCACCTCGAAGTTGAATAACTTTAACCCAATTCGTTATCAATGAAACAACTGTGCCATTTCTGCAAAACTCCTTCAGTCTTTAAGAGAATCATCTCTTAACAAAGCTTTTTTTATTGAATAAAGTACATGCACCATAGACAAAACCAACTTTTGTCGATTATGAATTGAAAAACAATACTGTAGGGTGAATAAGTGGTGCGATGTTGATTTTTTTTTCTTTTTTTTATGACGGTAAGGAATAAATAAGAAAAGAATAATTAGGTTTGGTGTTTTAAGGTTTGGTCTCTGATATCATGTTAGACAATGAATAAACCCCGTTTCAGGTATTGTATTATTGATATGCTTTTATAGTGTTACATGGAACATACTAAAAATCATAAAACCCTAATGGACCCAACCCATAAACCGGGCTTTGGCCTAATCCATCTAATACCACCTTCATAGTGATCAGGGACCACGGTCAGACCTTTGTAATCCAGGTTGGTCACCAGTGAAGACATTATGGTTGCTATAGATATCTTGAATGCTTCAGTGCTATTAAATTTCTTCGTCTTGGAATTGTCAAGCCACCATAACTGTCCACCCACAAAATAATCTTCTTCTGCCATCTTCTAAAGTCTACTCTTTCATACTTGTCAAGCTTGGCAAAGTTTAAATCCATGTGTTTAATAGCAGTAGCAGCCATTGATTATCACAAAATAATCTTCTTTGGTTGTTGATTGTTGTGAACCCAGATCAGGATGAAGATAATCAATAACTTAGCTAATTACCAAGATGGTTACCGGATATCACTTGAAGTCGTGTAATCACTTTTCAAATAAGATTATTCGACCCTATGCATGGGTATCACGAATACCTCCTTGGGATAAAACCAAATGTTTAATTCTTGATATGAGCCCCAATCAAGAACCTTTACGTTAATGTTAATGTTTTCTGTGTATTTTTTCATGCAATTGTGATCCTTATTTATAGGGGAATTACTCAGAACCTAGTCAATGGAATTAATGAGATTAATGGCCAATTAATCTCTTCCATAATTATCGTTCATAATTTTAGGAATTAGTGGTTACAAGACCAAATTAAATGTGGTCATTAATGCAGTCAAACATGCCACGTAAAATACCAATAGTTTTGTTACAAACTTTTAATTTATCAAACATGTCACTATAATGTATGTAACCACCCATTTACTCTAACCACTAAAAGAGTCGAGGAAAAATTCATGACTTGCCTGGGTGTACATTACTTCCAAACCATTTTCAAGTAAGACTGATTCCCCACAGATTGCACTAAATTTCTAACCATCAATCGAAATGAAAATAAATTACTTCATTTTATGTATATACGGCAATTAGATGCCAAAGAGAAATTTATTTTGAGCATTTAATTTTATATAAGGCCCTTTTGAGTATATAGTTTTTAGGCTGAATTTTGGTTTAGAGTGGAAACTAACGTTTGTACACAATGAAACTCTGACACATAGGGGTTTGGGGGTGTGATCCTAGAAAAAACACATTTTTTGCAACTCAGGAAAGTAAGCTGGAATTTCATGCTTAATACTGACAAATGCTATTTGAATCTCAATTATCACTTCTCTACCACATATAATATAGATTTAATATGCTTAGCAACTTTATTATTTTTTTTACTCCCGCCGAACGTATTTTAAATGCACTGCATTTACAAATTATTAACTATTTTTCTAATTGTTTATCTTTTATATAATATATTATTTTCTCTCTCATCAAATCTAAATCCAAATCCTAAACTAAATTTAAATCCAAATCTAAATCTTAAACCTAAACCCACCTACAAACCAAACGGGCCCTAAATAATTATAGTAACCGTGTTTTGATAAAATTGTAGAAAGTGCAAAGCATATTGTTTCTGTCGATGTAAAGGTAAAGTATCCTATAAAAAAACAAAACATCTTGTAAACCAGTATATGAATATAGCTTATTTGGAAAGGGAATAAGCTGTCTTATATGCTCATCAATTATTGATCAGTTAGTGTAAATATCATGAGTATTCTAAATGCTGAAAAATATCAGGTCAGCCCCTAAATCACACAACATGAAACTAACTTATCGACTAACCTCGTTACATTCCAACATATATATAATAGTATAGTAATATAAATTATTATATGAAAATATATATAAATATATATATATATATATTATATAAAGTATATAATAAATATTATAATATATAAATGTTGAGTATATATTTATATATAATATGCCCTTCTTAAGTTCACATTACTACCATATTGTAGACCAATCCAATTCTTATAAACTGATTCAGCAATCCTAAAGGCAATTGTTACATCTATATATTTATCCCAAAAAAAGGGTTCATCATGGTTGTATCTTCTCTATAAATGGCCAATCAAGTAAAATTTTAAAGTTGGCAAAAACGAAACATCAACACAAACCAGTTTTCAATTACTCAACCAATATTTATAGAACCAATTCTTTTACGCATTTGACTCATGTTTTGCATCTACCAACCCATTTGTATGATATTACCATAAAATAGTAGCATCCAAATAAAGGTCATATGATGAAAGTCAACATTTAGAGTAGTATTAGTTCATGCTTGTTGATAAGCTCAGAATCAGACCTCTAATGAGATGAGATTCATCAATCTAAGTAATAGGTAATTCTAACAAGAATAAAGAACACGAATTAAGAAGATTAAATGGAAAATGATTTGTTATGGATTGATATGGCTAGTTAAGAGATTACAAAGAGAATCAGTTACAAAGCATGGCTAAAATGAGTACATGAATGATGATTTATAGGCAAAATGAAAGGTAGTTAAAATGGGCGAGAAATGTGGTTATGAACATATTTGACTTTTCTATCTTTGACTTTACTGCTGACTTTCCAAATTGAGCTCTATCAATGCCTTCCTCTTCGAATAATTCTTGTCCTCAAGAATCCCATGAAAACTGAGGATAACTTGAGATCATATCAGTGAGTAATTCCCAAGTAGCATCTTCTCTAGACACATTGACCTACTGAACTAGTACATACTCAGTCTCCTCTGGTCCTTTCTTGATTGTCTTCCTTTCTAGCACAGCTTGTGGCTTATCACTAATCAAAGCATCTTTATTAACCTCTAGAAGAGCTTGCTGAGAATTAGGACAGTCCCCTTTAAGCTTTAATTTGAGACACCTGGAAAACTAGGATGGATTTTGAGAACTTGGCATGCAAACTAAGTTCCTATCATCCACCTTACCAACTTTTGCAGTAACTTGATAAGGACCATAGAACTTGGCTGATAACTTGTGAGGTCTGCCTTTCTTTATTGATATTTGTCTGTAGGGTTGTAGTTTGACATAAACCCAAGCATTTACTTCAAACTCTCTTTCACTTCTTCATTCTCACCTGAGACCTTCCCAAATGAAACTTATGCAAAGTAATAGCCTCCTCTCTTGCAGTCATTGATCTGTCTACCACATCCACATTAATATCTCCCTGAACATAGGCTATATGAGGTAGAGGAGGTTGGTCATAGAGAACTTCAAATGGTGTTGTGTTAATAGAAGTATGGTAGTTGGTGTTGTACCAGTATTCTGCCAATGAAAGTCAATGTACCCACTCCTTTGGCCTTTCTCTATTCATACATCTTAAGTACCCTTCCAAACACCTATTCACAACCTCTGTCTGTCCATCACTTTAAGGGTGATAGGATGTGGAGATATGTAGGCTTACATCCAGCAACTTAAACAGTTCTTGCCAAAACTTACTCAAAAATACTTTGTCTCTATCACTGACTATAGCTTTTGGTAACCCTTGTAACTTGTAAATGTTATCCAAGAAAGCTTGAGCCACTTGTATTGCAGAATAAGGATGTTACAATGGAACAAAATGGCTATACTTACTCAACTTGTCCACTACCACCAATATCACAGTTTTACCTTTTGATGCTGGTAATCCATCAATGAAATCCATAAATACTTCAGACCAGACACTTTGAGGAATTGGCAATGGTTTCAAGAATCCTGGATAAGCACCCAAATCAACTTTGTTTAGATGACAGACAGAACATTCATTCACAAGCTGTTTGATATGCTTCCTCATTTTCTTCCAATACAACAGTACACACATGCTATGGGTAGTCACCTTGACACCTGAATGTCGTCCCGTACTTCCAGCATGAAAATACTCTACTAGATCATGTTGTAGACTAATGTCATTGCCTACAACCAATTTCCCTTTTCTAGTCAATAAGTTGTTAAACTAAGAGTAGTGTTTAGGACAGGCTTTCCCAGCTTTCAGTTTTGCAATCAAGGCTTGTATTTCCCCATCTTGAGTCTAACTTTCCATAATTCTTTGTTGTACATCACTAGAAACTGTGGAGACCAGCATGTTTAACAATTGAGCATTACCTTGAATTCTAGATAATGCATCAGCAGCAACATTATATTTGCCTCTTTTGTACTCAATCTCATAATAAAAGCCCATCAACTTAGGAAGCCATTTAATCAGTGTTGGTGTTGAGATTCTCTGATCAAGGAGGTATTTGAGACTGAGATGATCTGTTTTTATCTTAAAGTGCCTATCAAGTAGGTATCCTATCCATTTGTCCAAAGCTTGTAACACAGTTAAGAATTCTTTCTCATAAGTAGACAGAAGTTGGTGTTTGGGAGATAAAGCTTTGCTTAGATAAGCCACTTGATGACCTTGTTGTTTTAACACAGCTCCAATTCCTGCCCCAGAAGCATCTGTTTCTACCACAAAGTCCTCTTCAAAGTTAGGTAGTTTTAAAACAGGAGCAGCCATCATTGCTTCTTTTAATTGCACAAATACTTGTTCAGCTTCCTTGTTCCAAACAAAGGCATTCTTTCTTAATAGTTTGGTTAATGGGTAACTGATCATAGCATAGTTCTTAATAAACCTCCTATAGTACCTTGTGAGATCCAAGAATCCTCTAAGTTGCTTTAAATTCTTAGGTGCATGCCACTCTTTCATTGCTTGAATCTTGGTAGGATCTGTAGCTACCCCTTTGTCAGAAATCACATGTCCCAAGTGTTCCACTTGTGATGCCCCAAACACATACTTACTAAGCTTTGCTTTCAGTTGATGTTGCCTCATTGTTTGCAATACCATTTTCAAATGTGTTGTATGGGACTTCATATCAGGACTGTAGACAAGTATATCATCAAAAAACATCAAGGTAAACTTTCTCAGAAAAGGCTTAAACACTTGATTCATCAAGAACTGAAATGTTGAAGGAGCATTTGTCAGGCCAAATGGCATTACAAGAAATTCATAGTGTCCTTGGTGAGTCTGAAAAGTAGTCTTTGCAATGTCATCAGGATACATTCTTATCTGATGATAACTAGACCTCAAATCATCTATAAGCTCTTCAATCAAAGGAATTGGGAACTTATCCTTAATTTTGCGCTTATTAAGCTATTTGTAATCCACACACATCCTCCAGCTGCCATCCTTCTTTTTTACCATAAATATAGGAGATGAAAATGGGCTTTGACTGTGTTTGATTACACTACCATCTAACAATTCTTGGACCATACTTTCAATAGCATCTTTTTTAGTAGCAGGGTGTCTATAGGGTCTAATATTAATAGTAGGAGTTCCCTCTTTCAGTGGAATTCTGTGATCATGGCTTCTAATTGGTGGTAATGCTTTGGGTAAATCAAATACATCATTGTAATCCTCTAGCAGGTTTGTTGCAATACCATTAGAGAACGATCAATTATTTTTGGTTTGGCAGTCACCATATTAAGCACTGATTCAGGGTACACACATAAAACCATGGAGGATAATTGAGCTTGTACTCCTATATTCTTTGCCAACTATTTACCTTGCAACCATTAGACTACACCTTTTTGACTTCCTCTCAAGTTAATTCTTCTTCATTGTATTGGAAACTCATAATTCAAATCACTAAGGTCTACAATGATATTTACCCAATTAACAACCATTGATGCCTAACACCATTTCACATCCTCTAAAGGTAAAAGCATACATGTCCGCCACCAAATCTATCACCTGCAACTCCACACTTTAATTTACTTAATTTGCTACTCCATCATATTATTACCAATTGCCACAGTCACTTTGCAAAGTATAAGGTACTCTCCAATTGAAATTCTAATCCTCTTAGCATGGTTTGAACTCAGGAAGTTATGAGTAAAACCAGAGTCTATTAGTATATGTTATTTCAGTTTTCCTACATAACCATTTGACCTAATAGTTTGAAAAGGTAATTTCTACCAAGAAGGGCATTAATAGAAATATGCTGTACATTTATTTTCCCCTTGCACAACATAAAAAACATCAGATAAATCATAATCAACATTCCTCATTGGTTTGGTTCCTAAACTAGTCTCTTCATCATTGTCAACCACAATTCTAAAGAAACATCTGACTTGGGCCATTTTGTGACCAGGCATATACTTTTGGTCATAGTAAAAACAAAGATTCTTAGCCCTTTTCTCTTCCAATTCTTTTTGAGTAAGCTGTTTCCTAATGGGTGTTATATTAGGATTAGCAGTAGTGGCATCCTATTCTTACTGTTTGGGTAAGTGGAATTAGACCCACTAAATCTTGAACTATGCAATAGTGGCATCCTATTCTTACTTTTCATAGGATTCAAATTAGTTTCTTGCAGTTTAGCCAACCCATACAACTCAACTAATGATCTTGGCTTAAACATCCTAACTGCTACTTCCACATCACTTTGCAATCTAGCCAAAAAGAAACTAATTGATTGTTCTTCACTTAATTCCACTATAAACAACAATTTATCATACCCATCAATGTATTCCTACATAGTCTTAACATGTTTTACCTTTTTAATTTCAACCAATGGGTCATTATATGCTAAGACAAATCTTTGCAAGATTGCTTGCCTGTAAGCCCCCCAAGGAACATTATCCCTCATAAGTCTCACAAACTGTTTGTGCCACGTCAAAGCTATATCATGCAAATGAATTAAAACTAAGTTTACCTTCTGATCATCTGCAACACCATCCACTTTGAAAAATTGTTCACACTTAAACAACCAACCTCTCACATCTTCACCCCCAAACCTTAAGAATTCAATCTTAGTGACTCTGTGATATTACATACCCCTTTGTCCCTTTGCTTGTGGCCTTGCTATCATACCATTTCCACCAACAGTTGCATCTATAGCAGAACCACACATTTCAGCAATTAATTTCTCCATTTTTTCTCTCATTAAAATTGTAATTGATTGTCTCAAAGACTCCCTATCTTCATCATTAGAGCTAATAAGAGATCTTGTTTGTGGAGCCATTGTAACTAACTTCTCAAGATTTCAACAAACTCTAACAGAATCACAACTAACTTCCAAGATTCAACTAACTACCAAGAACAATGAAATTCAAGAAATTGACAGACTCTAAAACTCATATTTGCGAAATGGAAATGGAAAGGAATTGATTATGACGTATTTGAGATTGGGCATGAAAATGTAAAATATGAAAATGATGATGAATTATGATGGTTTTAACAGAATAATAGAATAAGAACACAATCTTGTTGCCAAGATCGACCTCTTATACCAATGATAGGCTCAGAATCAGACCTCGAAAGAGATGAGATTCATCAATCAAAATAATAGGTAATTCTATAAAGAAAAAAGAACTACGAATTAAGAAGATTCAATGAAAAATGATTTGTTATGGATTGATATGGTGAGTTAAGAGATTACAAAGAGAATCAGTTACAAAGCATGGCTAAAATGATTACATGAATGATGCTTTATAGGCAAAATAAACGGTAGTTAAAATGGGCGGGAAATGTGGTTATGAACATATTTGACTTTTATATCTTTGACTTTTACTCCTAACTTTTATTGACTTTCTAAATTGAGCTCTATCACTTGTACACGATGACACGAAGATGTGGATACACTACAATAATTTCCAGCTTTTAGCGACGACGGGATTCGTCGCTAAAAGTCTAAAATGTCATTGCAATAAGGTATAGTGATGACACGTGGAAGCTTTCAGCTAATACCGACTACGGATCTTGATTTGACCTTTTTACTTTTTGATTACCATTTTAACGCAACTAATAGCGACGACATGCGGTCGCTATAAATAATTTTGACTTGACCTTGACTATCTTTATTGACTTGATGACTTTTTGGCTCTTTGACATGACCTTTACTATTTGACTTTTTAGATTACTGACTTTTTGACTAGTTGACTTTAAACTACAGTGTCGATGTATAGCGACGGCATGTAGTCACTACAAGCCTGTTGATTTGTTGACTTTTATCTATAAGGACGACTTATAGTGACGACATGTGATCACTATAGGTGACCTGCAGATTTTAAAATGTCGCTAATGCAAATTTTTCATAGTTTTCAGTTTTTTAAGATTTTTTAAATCAGCACAAACAATAACTAACACATACGAATCACATTCTCAAATGATAAGGTCTAAAGTCATAATTTTTTGTCACACTCAAAGTTAAACAAAATACATATTATTCAACGACATAGTTCAAAAGCAAAAAATGTTCAACAAAAAACTTTAACCAATACATCTTGGCCTACTTCAACAAATAGTTAGACGACAAGTTCAAATCTATAGCGTCGATAGTTAAAAGTCAAGGTCAAAGATATAAGACGAGTAGTTTTTGTCTTCTAGTGAACCTATCCAACGTCATATTGTCGTTAAAAGTTTTGGTAAAAAACGGGGCTATAAAACCGGGTGTTTTGTCGTTTAGTCGGCCTAGCGATGACATTGGTTGTCGCTAAAAACTACCCGTTGTGAGAAGTCCAAATTGGTGTTGTCATAACAAATAATTTACTAGTTTGTGATCAAGTTATGTCGTTTGTTTTTAGTTAAAAAGTTATGGTATAATAGAACTACAATATGACTTATAATATGAGTTTTGCTTGGCCCGAAAGGGTAATTTTATTTTTGTGAACTAAAAACATTTTACTATATGATCACATAGCAATTAATATTAGTTGAGTTATAACTCATCTAAATATCACCTTTTTAGTATATTTGCTTTAAACAGTTAAAAAACAAAAATAGCTTAAATATGTATAATATAACTTATGCAATCACTTATAACTCACAATATTATGTATTAATATATATAAATAAATATATTTTGTCAAGACCTAGAGTGTGCATTATTAGATGGTAAATTAGGTTAGTTAATCAAAGCCCGTTTGTGGGTTTAGGGTCATAAAAAACAAGCCATGACATAAAAAATAAATAGTAAACGTCATAAAAATGGAAAAAACTACGAAACAGTATTACAATTATGTCGCCAAATACAAGTCAATCTTAGTGCAAAAGAATAACAAAGAAAAGGAGAAGAAAATAAGAGAAGAAGAGGATTTTAACATTCTATTCAGTTTGTACGTCCAAAAATCTCTCGTTTAAACTGAAGGGGAGTGTTACATAATAGTTTAATTAAGGCCCAAGCCTAATCACAGGCTTAGAGTCTACTAGGTTTTAAAGGTATGTTAGCTAATTCTACAAGTCATTTCTATTATAAATAGACATGAAATCTCATTATGTAATCACACACAAAACACAAGTCAATAATATTACTCTATTGTTATCTTATATGTTAGATGATAGGTTAATTAGGGCCCAAGCCTAATCACGAACTTAGGGTCTATTAGGTTTAAAGCTATATTAGCTTATTCTACAAGTTATTTTTTATTGTAAATAGACATGAAATCTCATTATGTAATCACAAACAAAGCACATAATCAGTAATACATCTCTATTTGCTATCTTACATGGTATCCAACCTTTAGGTAAGATCCACCAACAATGTTATCCTCCGATCATTGGCTACTTGCCGGTGATCCGGAGAGATCCCTTTATTTTTGCTTTATTGTTTTTTTGATTAATTAGAATTTTATTTTTCGTATTCAATGAATAAACCTTAAACCCTAGCCTTCAAAACAAAAAATATGTTGAGTTAGTTTCGATCAACCATATTTTTTTCTTCATCATCTATTTGTTTTCGTTGTTGAATATTATGGTCATTGACAACAAAAGTTGACCACCAAATTTCTACTCCCTCATAAAAGCAAAGCAAGCCATGCCGTAAAAATAAATAGTAAACATCATAAAAAATGGAGGTAACTGTGAAGCAGTATACAATTATATTTTCATATACAAGTTCATCTCTGTGCAAACGAACAACGAAGTAGAGAAGAATAAAGCGATTTCAACATTCTATCCAGTTTATCCGTCCGGAAGACTCTCGTTCAAACTGCAGGGTGTTAGACGACTAAGTCATAGGACCAAGCCCATTGTGGGCTTATGATCCATTAGGGTTAGAGTTTGATATTGTTATTATCAAAGCTATTTATTTATTATAAATACATATGTTATTTCAGATCTATTATATTATAAGATTCAATTTGTATATTTATTGTGTAGTCTTAAAGATGGGCCTGAATTAACACCACAACTCAAATCTTCTATCGGCCAGGCTTAAAGTTTTGTAACCATCATGCAATTGTAACCATCAGGCAGGCTTAAAGTTTTGTAAACTTCATGCAATTGTAACCATCATTCAATTAAAACCATCATGCAATTAATGTGCAGTTCTCTTATACACGATTAATTATGTATATGCAAACCTTTCGTATAATTTCATTTATGATAATAAATTTGAAGAGTTAATGCTGAGTTTAGACATAATAAACTAATTATATTTACTTTTCTCACACCCTTTTGATTTCAATTCGTTAGGTAACGTACGTAACTATTTGCATTCATAACTTGCTTAATTAATTCATCATTTCACTCAAAAAGTTACTTAAAAGTTTTTATACATGCCTATATAAATGGTACCACCATAAAATTATCGATTATCTCATACACACAATGACAAGTCGCCATATTTTATGTAGCATGGTTATCCGAAATCAAAGGATTGTAGTGTACATACAATGTTTAGTGCATTTGTTTATTTGTTCCTTTAATGATATATTTTGTGTTTTCTTCTCTTTCCTCATTCTTTTATAGGGCCGTCATTATAACCATCATTGTAAGTGAAATAAATTCTTACAAAAGCCTTTTATATGCGTAGGTAATTATTTAATTGTATTGAAATTGTTGCTAACTTGCTATAATTCTCCATTGTTACATGTGGTATATGGTTTGGAAGAGTTATACATTCTTACTTTTTAAGTAGCTTCATTCATCTAAAGATAATTAGTATGAGGTCTTCGATCTAATGATGTGTACAAAGAGATGAAAATAATTGTTGATGTGGAACACATGGTTAATTACTAATTACTTTATTATTATTATTTTTGTTATGATAATGTGTGTGCAAGTGTGTAAACTTTTCTTATCTAATTATTCTTATGATATAATTTGTCCATTTTTTATTTGAATTGTTTTTATCATAACATATATGTAACGAAATAAAATTAACATTATTACAAAAAATACGTCTCTCATGTGCACTTGACACTTGACGATTTTAATTTGAGCACATGATTTACGACCAAAGCAATATATAAATGTAGTCGATTATCTAAGTCAAGAGATGATGTGTATCAATAAAAAAGTTACGTGTGAATCAATTCTCCTTAATATATATATAGTTGTATTCGAGTCCCAATATAAGGTGAGTGACACATATCAATGACTAAATGGTTGTATCAAAGTTGTTCATATTTATTTACAGCACTAAATGGTTGCAGAAAATAATGTTGCAAATATCAACTCGCAGATTGGTGGAAGTATATTTAACTAATCAAAGTTCGTAGAATTTTGGTCATGTTAACTCATCAAAGTATATTTAACTCATCAACTCGGTTTTGGCTTCGCGCGATGGTCTTTTGGATGCCGAGGTTTCGCCTGATAGAAATATGAAAATAGAGTACATAGATTTGTATATAATAAGTTTAGCTCTTTTATTCGAAAAGTTGTTACACGCTTACTGATTTTAGAAGCTAATGTGTGGGCTGGATTTTTGTACATTCAACTCAACGAAATCAAAAGTTTAATTTTTTAATCAAAGAACAAAGCCGGTGCAACGCACAAGTCTGAAAGATCTCATATGCCATAAAATTCTTTTCATATTTACATGCATTAATTATGTATTGCTCTGAACTCACAACCCTTAATGTTAATAAGTAATTAAAAATCTATGTGAAAACTTTATGCGGTTTTGCGTAGTTAAGATAAGACTACTACAGTAACTTTTTCAAAAAGTCTTTTTGTTACTAGCAAATAGTAAATAGTTGAGTGAAAAAGTTTATAGCTTTTTATGAAACTTAAACTCTGAGCAATAGTCGAATAAATTTTACACAACATTGTTATTTTGTATGGGCTTAGGTGTAATATATATTTATCATAGAGTCGGTTAATTAAGGAGGCTCCGGTTCCATTGAAAATGTTTTTATTTTGAGAAGATTGAGAAATCTACGTTTGAGCAAATTGATTCATATTTTTTGATTTGATTCACAAGTAAACATCATTTAATAGTGAATCAAATCTATAAATCACAAATTTGATTCACAAATCATTGTTAAAATTGAGTTATGGTAATGGTTCATTAAATTTGTATAGATGATTCAATATTGTACTTATATCGCATAATCGAGAGATTTTTAAAAACTAATCAAATAACATACTAGATGAGAGGGAAAGAGATTGTTTTAGTGAGAGAGAGGGTTGGATGAGCACTTAGAGAGAGAAAGTAAACATATATTAATGTGTGTAAAATATGCAACCAACCACCTCTCCAAGGCATGGAGAGGTGTTTATATACTTACAATGGATGGTGGGCTTGGGCTTGCATGGATTTATCTATGGGCCTTTAGCTAACTAACTATGTAAGTTTCCAAAAATTACTTAACGAGCTAACGACAGTTATCTATGAAAGCGACCGACACTTTCCTAGGAATTTCGTATTCCTAACAATCTCTCCCTAAGGGAGGTCGCTCCATTTTATAAAACTTAAACTTAGCATACTATGCTTTAACTTTAGTCTTGAGCTCGTTTAACTTCAATCATTAATCTTGTGGTTTGATGTAATGATCATAGACTTTAGGTCTTGAGCTTGTTCCTTAGCTTGTCTTAAATGTGATCTTGAACACCTTGAAATCATCCACCAAGCATAATCTCATTTTGCCATCTTGTAAATGTTGCCACCATGTGATCTTGTGACTTCTAGACCGACATGCTCACACCTTTCTTGATTTGTTGACTTGAAAAGATTTAATGTTGCATCTTTCTTGAAATTCTTTAACTTTAACACTTTGTCACTTCGAGATAGACGTTCGGTATCATAGTGATAGAAACTTCTTTGAAATTCTTTGACTTTAATACTTCGTCACTTCAAGAAAGACGTAGGGTATCAGAGTAGCGGAAGTCTTGAAAAATGTACTTAAGCTTTCATGATGTCTTTATATTTGTCGGTCGAGTATGAGCATGTGGTTATGAATCATGACTCGGCGGGAACCCACATCTCTTTACCAAGACCGCACCGACGCCAAGTGCCGCATCGTAAGCCTTGAGGACAAGGCTCGTTTAACAGGGGAAGTCTATAACACCCCGTGTTTTCAAGTCATTTGCGACGTCAATAAAGCTACTAATTATTTTTAGTGTTGTACGCATTTACTTGTAATTTCGTGAATTAAGTTAAATCGCGTAAGCTAAGAATGATCATTTAATGTAAACGAGCATCAAACAATTAAACGTTTACATCAATCAAGTATTAAATAATTATTTTGAGAATAATTATGGTCTTTGTTCATTTTATTTTATCGGTTACGTAAAGTGTCTACGTTTCGCGATAAATTAAGTTTAGGCATTTCCGGAACCACAAAAATATTTCTACGCTTCAACAAATACCCACAATTGTACCCAATACCTAAAGTTTTATTAAACTTTACCCAAGTTAATGTTGTTAGTTACATAGTACATAAAAATAAACAAGCTAGGAACTAACATTTACAAGTATAACATGTATACTTTTACCTTTACTCTTCTAAACTAAACTAATGAAAGTAAATACAAGATATTTTCCATAAAATGTCCAAGACACAAAATTGGTCTTGTCCCCCCCTAACTCACGTATACAACAACAATTTGGAGACAAGAAGCACACAATTTTCACCAAGTGGTCTTGTACAATACTCTTGCATTTAAACCTAGCTAGTATATGTCCCAATTTGACCAAAGATCTTCCTTAAGACCCTCAAAGTGTCTCAAGACCACTATTGCAAACTTTTTGACCAACTAGCTCATATATATACAAGTATACATTAGATAAACACACACATACACTTAACACATTGGTGATAATCAAAACATTCTCCATTTTCCTCTCTTGATAGCTCACGGCAACAAAACACCCCTTTACATAATCCATACAAATTTTTCTTCAATATATATAAGTCATCACACATCATTTCTAAGATATACTAAGGTGTTTGCAAGCCTTGGTTAACCATTTGTAAGTATTGAAGCAAAGAAAGTAAGATTAGGGTTTCAAACCTAATCTAGGGTTTTCATATTTGCAAGCTTTGGTTTAAAGTCTAAACAAGGGTTTAGCACTTAAATCTGATCACCATCATTCATCATAAGGTCATCTAAAAACCTTTATCTTTTCATTTTCATGATTATATGTGTATATGATGTTTAGGTAGTAAAATCACCATTAGGATACTTTTTTAACATGTAAAATATATTTTTACTTGTGATTGTGAAATTGTACACTTATACACATGTTATGCTGATGGTAATATCATGTTAAAATGGGGTCATAAGTATTGTACATTCTTGATTAAGCATGAAAAGTGTTAATACGAGATTAGGGTTTTTAAGGATTTACATAAAAAGCTACAAGTAAAAGTGTGTAAACAACTTTGTAATCTTGTAAATCTTGTTGTCAAGGACTTATGTGGACAAAGGAAGGACTATGGACATTATTATATGTATCACATATGATAAATATAGTTATAAAAGACTTATGGTAAACTACAAAAGTGAAAAATACATAAAACAAGTGTTATATAAAAGTATACATATTCATTATAAAGGGGCTATTTAAATTTCGAATTTCTAATAGTGGGTTTGACCTTTTATAAAAATAATACGTCTCATGACGATTCCAAATATGTAAAGAACTTGAAAAACTGGCTTATAACGAAAAAGATACGGTAAAAACAAGTTATATGATAAATAAACGGTTTCATAAAAGAATTTTTATAAAACAATTTATAAAAATTATACAAAACAGAAAGTTTGGTATTTTTAACAGATTATACATATTTTTAGGATTCCAAAATGATAAGAATCATAATTTTCCAATTTATAACAAAAGAGTTATGAATTTTGCAAGTTTATATACTTAAATGTATAAAAATAACTTTTATAAAAAGTTACTGTTCATCAGAAACATATATTTTTGGAAATCATCAAAAATAAATAGAACTTTCAATTACGAGAACGTGCTCGAAAGAATTACTAAAAACGGAGCTAAAACGAATAAAATACGACGTTTACGATAATTAAAGTTTATAAAAGTAATTTTATAAACTATGAACAGTAAAAATTACTGTTCATCAGCAGACCCCACTTTATAAAAATGTGATAATTTTAATAACGAAGACGTGCTCGAAGGAATCGCTAAAATCGGGATTAAAACGAATAAGTTGTTGCATTTACGGGTTTTACGACAATTAAATTTATAAAAGTAAATTTATAAAACGTCATAAACAGTAAAAGTACTGTTCATCAGAAGGTTATAAAATATAAAAATGTAATATTTTTATATATCATCTTAATACGAAGACGTGGACGTAAGAAACGCGAGAAACGGGTTTAAAACGGGAAAGTTATGCTAGTTTTTCTAAAACGATAATTATAAACGTTTTCGCTTTATAACAACGATTTATAAATTACAAATAGATGGTGATGAGCTATATAGGATTGTATACGATATTAGTTATCGAAGTGCATAGTACTTATACGACCTATGTTTGATTAGGTTGCCTTCGGATTCGTCCGTGACTCGTTATTTCACTTACTCGATTATTACTCATTCACTTCACTGCTGAGGTGAGTTCATAGCCCCACGTTTTACATGATTTTGTTTTATAAGTTTTTGGGGTGAGAAACATGCATTGTTTTACAATTGGACACAAGTGGTTAAGTTTTACATTATGATTACGTGTTGCCTAAGTAGCGATAACCCTAGTTGAGCCCATTATCATGAACTGTCAGTTACTGGATTGTGAGCGCGAATGTTATGAATAGATCTATTGGGATTGACATCCCCGTTCAGGTGATTAGCTATCACTTAAATTGGACGCAAGTGTATATTTTATATTGATTACGTGTTTGCCTAAGTAGCGATAACCCAAGTTGAGCCCATTATCATGAACTGTCAATTGCATAGATGTAGTTGTGAATTACATTATGTGAGCGCGAATGTTATGAATAGATCTATTTGGGATTGACCTCCCCGTTCGGGTGATTAGCTATCACCGGGAACGAACGTTATAGCATGTCAGATTTAGGATGTTTAGGGTTGAACATCTGATCGGGCAGAATAGCAATATTTATTATTGCGAATATAATTGTCAAGCTTCAGTGTCATGAGCTTAGGAAAATTTAATCGGATTTTGTGATGTCTGCATCGGTTGCTTTATCACGGGGAAAGTCTTGCAATCCTGAATATTATAATTTACTAACCTATGAATTCACTAACATTTTTGTTGACGTTTTAATGCAATGTTTTCAGGGGATCAATAGGCACGAGGTGCCAGGGATACATTGGTGACACTTTTGGTTATCACGCTAAAGATTTGGATGTAATATGTTTTGGGAAATGTATTGTCAATCTTTGTAATATCAAACACTGAACAAGTAAAGCTGCATGCTTTGTGTAACAAGTCTTTTATCAAATCCAATGTATCATTTTAAATGACTTTTTGTCGTTCTTATATATCTTGTGCTATTGATCTGAGAAGTAACACGCCCCAGATATCCTTATTCCGCTGCGACCCAATTTAGGGGTGTTACAGATTGGTACCAGAGCCAAGGTTATAGAGAACCAGGTCAAATGTTTTGCTGGACTATAACCGTTTTCAAACATTGCTTTCATAAAAAAAAGGGATTTTTCCAGGACATACAGACACTAGTTGTTGCATTAGTTAGTTATACTAAATGCATTCATAATTGATATATGGGTTTATATTATAGTACGTATATTACTACGAGGGTCTTGCTTATATATACAAAGATGTGCTCTATCGTTTAATTCTTTCATACCATACTACTACAAATGATTTATATAAGGATTATTTATATAAATACTAGAACACTTCTTAAGGCAAGGTAGTATTATAAACTTGTAGGTCCTAAAGATTATCAAACATTACTTTACCTTACACGATGCCATCATTCATTTATTCCATGAGCGCATATTCATTTTTACCATACACCATCTTACATCACGTTTGTCATCCATACTGTACGCATCTTGCATGGTTTCATATAAACCCGACTTATATAAACTTTTGCTCGTGCAGGTTATGGATGCACCTACTATTCCCGTCTTTGTTGATTCCTCTGAGGGAAATTTCAGAGATACACCCGCTGCTGTAGATGCTTTTCCTGCAGTGACTATTGTCGTGATACTAGCCAGTCTTGGGGAGGCTATTCGAGGCATTCATGAGTATTTGCAAGGGGTACCCGTCGAAGAGGACATGAGTACATTAAGGTTTAGGATGAGTATGATTTAAGCAGAGAATGCTTCTCTACGTGGTAAGATTAGGACCATGGAAGCTATCGAGACGGTTACTCGTAGCCAAGAGAGGAGGACTCGTAGGGAGGTGGAGCAATAGTTTCTTGAAAATAAGTAGACGTGTGAAAAGAAGTAATTATAATTATGGTGCGCAACATAATTATAAATGCATCACACACGTGAACTTGTGACCTTGATTAGCCTAACATAAAGATCAAATTCATGCCTAGTACCTACATCTATATCACTATAACTTTCAATTAAATCTCGGGACGAGATTTCTGTAAGGGGTGGAGACTATAACAACCCAAGAATTTTCATCAAATGCAAAACCTATTTTACTATTATCACAATTGTACGGGGAAATTTTTCGCTTTATTACATTACTTATATATCTCAGTATGTCATAACTAAAGTAGACGAGCTCACGCAACCTATCTATGGCCATCCTGTCTTCATATATGTCAAGCAAACATCACAATATGTCAAGTCAATATCATCATATCCTTATTACAAAGTACATTATTCCTATAATGTACCATTCACAACGTTATATCAAAACGGGCTTTAAACCGTTATCGTATACCTCTAAACCCTAATTCCATAAAAGATTAATATATAAAGTGAATGTACAAGCTAATAAAGCATATGTACAAGTATCATAACATCTCATATGAATATACATTCTATCCAAAGAAAGGTACAAGTCCTTAAAAGCTCAATATACAAGTCATTAAGCATGATCTCTAAAATAGCCATTTTACCTCCGTTTTCATTCCAATTTCTTCACCACAACTTGTGTACAAGCTACTATACTCATTCTACAATGTGTAAACCCTAATTATTCAATTCATAAGCTTTCATATCTCTTTTTGCATTCAAAACCCTAATTCAAAACCCTAAACCCTAAAAACCGAGCTAGTTTCTAAACCATGACTCGTTTCTTCGTTTTTATCCATTGTAAACCTAAACCAATACTTAAATAAGTTATAATAACATAAATTACAACATTCTCAATCATAATCCATTATCATTTCATCATTCTACTTCAATTATACAAGAAACAAATCCAGAAAACCCTAATTGTACCCTAATTGTGATTTTGACCCGTTTACTCATTTTCAGACCATCTCATTCTCAAGTAAGCAACCAAGAGTCATTGTAAACCCATAAAATGAGTTTACAAACCTTTATCCATCATTAACCATCCTTTCTTCAACAATGTACGAGAATTACAAAGCTAGAAAACCCTAAAAGCCTTATATGAACCCTAATTCCAAGCTACGGCTTATTCTTTCAATTTCAACCCATTTTAACTAAAACCAACGATCAAACTTCATTGATAATACTTTATTTAAGCTCTAGGATCTGTATTCCATCATTCCTAATCAAGAGTATGCAAAATATAAACCAAGAAAGTCAAGAAAACCCTAAACGTGCCCTAATCAAACCCGTGACCTCATTTCTTCAATTCTAATCCGTTTTAACCCAAACCAATTGCTAATCTTTGCTAATCCTTCCTATATCAGACCTTGGCTACATATATTAACTATCCTTAATCATTTATACACGAAATAAAGACTTGAAAACTTGTGAAACCCTAGTCGAACCCCAAAACAGCCCGAACCCCTTCACCATCAATTTTGACCCATTTTAAACCATTCCAAGTGCAAAACTCTTATGTGAACCCCTTCTAGAAACCCTTAAGCAGCTTACCCACCTGATCTTACCTTTCCATGGCCAAAATTGAAGACACATGATGGCCTTGTTGTCCATCTTCTAGCCGTGACACCCAAACACCCCAAAAACACTTCCACCACTTCAATCTACTATCCTAGACCCTCATACTCACACCATAGCTTCAACACATCACCTACTAGACCCTACACACGTCCATGAATAGTCCTACTTTTCTAGGACCTTCCAACCTCTGATTTTATAGCTTATACACATCATCCACTATATTCTACTAAGTGTCAATAACCAATCCTAAACTTGGTTATATTTGGAGTATTTGTAGGTAAAGAGAGTTGTATGTTTTATAATAATATAATAATATAAGGGGGGGGGGGGGGTTTCTAACTCTCCTTTTAAATAAAATAATAATAAAATATGTATTAGGGATGTGGTAGTTGTGATAGATATATATATAAAATAAGCCATACGCTCTCTTCAACAAAAACATAGGTGTGTGTTCTCTCTCTACTCCAATCTCACTAATCTACCTCTCTTATCTTCTCTCATTTCTCTCTCCTCTCACTCTACTATAGACTCTCTACCACCTTCCAATGGTACAAATAGACACCCATATGTACTACATTCTAACTTGCACCACACCTCCCCTCTATAACCTTATAGGCCGCAAAACGTTGTTACCATTATGATCCTATGGGAGGATCATTAAAGAAGTTCCAAAGAGAAGACCTGAAGAATTGACGCCCCGGAGTAAAGATACCAGGCTTACGAGTGGAAATACAACATCCGAAATGACCCATTTTGCCACCATGTTTGATCTTTGAAGCTCAAAATGAAATTGGAGTGATGGGTTTTTAGAAAATGTCATTAGTAAAACAATAAAAAAATATATGGAGGGAGAGGTATTGGTGGGTGGGGGTGAGACACGCAACCCAACCCTCTCCTATAACATACCCCTCTCACCAACCCCACAATGTGATGATATATGTATATTTTACCAGCTATGAGGTTGCCTGCCACATGGCCCGTGTAGGAGACCCACCCAAACCCCACCTTTAGTGCGCCACGGCGTGTGCAACAACACAACTACTAAAACCATCCCCCCCTGGACCGGGGTGGAATCCACCGCCACCCCCACCCCCACCGCACCCCAACCCCAACACCCCACCACACACCGACCCACCCACCGTCAACCACCTGCCACAACACGCACGGTTTGGGTAACCTCCAGAATTGTTGTCCCAAACCACCGCAACCTGTGCCCCCCAATCCGCCCCTCGGGGGTGAGAGGGCACCCCCGACTAGTACACATACCGCTAACCAACCTACACGCGAATGTGCGGGGGTTTGATTTGGGCGGTTACCCGTCAAGTTTTGAATGTGTCTACTTCGCTACAACACCCTATAAATGTTCATTATGATCCTAAATATACGCTCTTGTTAAAGTTATTCATAACCCATTTCAATGCTCATATTTTTCCATTTGATCCATAACCTACACCCGAAACCTAATTTATCAAGTTTTAAACTTAAACTATGAGCAAAAACTTGAAAACTATAGTTCAAATCATCCTAATAATCTTGATATAATGGTTAAAAAAGTTGCGTTGATAAGTCTTGAAAGAATTTGATCTTAAAACTCGCGCGTTTTTGTTTTGAAACCCTAATTTGACCCGTTTTGCTTCCTAGCTTAACGAATCGTTATTCTAAACTTTCGTTGCGTTAAATCTTCATATTTTAGTTTATTATAACTTATAAATATCTTTTGAAATGTTAAAATAAGCTTGCATGGCAATTTGGACATGTTTTGTAATTATTATCCATGCAAGGGGTATATATCGTAACTTTCTGAAACTTATAACTAAAGGGGCTGAAAATGTCATTTTATCAAAGTTATAACTATAAGGGTCTATTATGTCACTTTCCAAAGTACAAGGTTTACTTGGTATATCTTTTAAACTTGAAGGACCAAACTCGTAAAAGTGCAAACCCCAAGGGTATATTTTGCCACTTTTCAAACTCAAGGGTCTAAAATGTAACATTTTGAAAAAGTATAAAATCATGTTTAAAACCTTACAAGACATAACTTTAATTAACGCTTCTCGTGCTTAACATTTCCAGATATGGATTAAAACGCTTAAAACCGATTATATCATATCACAATACTAGGGAGCTTCATATTAAGGAGTTTCATCTTGGTATTATGTTCTGACTGAGTTGTTGGGTTTACGATTTAAAGTGCCCTAGCTCCTCAAACGTTTACTGAATGACTTCTGAATTATGATGGCCCGAACGGTGATACAATAATTCCAAACTTTCCAATCAAACTCATAACAATAAAGACTCTCTGAACCAAAAGTTCTAGAGTATAATTTTCCTAAGACTCGACAATATTTAACTCAGTTGCGTGACGTGGCTGTTTACTATCATTTTGCTATATCAACGATCCCTGTAAGATTATGATAAGGTTCGTCAGCTGTTTCATTTCAGAATATTAATTACATCTACCTATCAGGTGAGTTCATAGCCTCGCATTTTAATATTTCAAATGTTTTATAAACCCGCGAGGGGATACATGCTTGTTACAAACTCTTTTACATACTCGTTTATCTTATAACAATGTGATTACTTTTCAAAGACTTAGTGAGTTCATAGCCTCGCTTTTCAATCTTTTGAATGTTTTATAAACCCGCGAGGGGGATACATGCTTGTTACAAACTCTTTTACATACTCGTTTATCTTATAACAATGTGATTACTTTTCAAAGACTTAGTGAAGTTCATAACCTCGCCTTTACTTATTTTACATGTTTTATAAACCCGCGAGGGGGATACATGCTTGTTACAAACTCTTTTATATACTCATAACAATGTGATTACTTTTCAAAGACTTAATGAATTCATAACCCCATATTTCAATCTTTTGAATACTTTATAAACCTGTGATACCTGATATAAACCATGAATGCAAGTGTTTTCTAAATGTATGCTATCCAGATATATTATTGCCTAAGTAGCTTCCAGTGCCATTATTTCCATATCATGAATCATTAATTACTTGCATTGCGAGTGAACGCGAATATTGTGAATAGATCTATTGGGGGTGACGGCTCCCGTTTGTATACCCATGCTTGAGGTAGCCAAACTGATACGGCTATAATATACACTAATATATAATATCTCAACAAGAGCAATTAAGGGGGACATATGTCCCTATCAAATATCACTTGGTGATTTCCCTATTTATGTATTGATGTCATGAGTTAGATGCTATCAAATTATGTTCCCCATGATGGATTGTCCATACAATACCAGAATTCCCACTATAACTTGTATTCAACTTTTAAATTTCAAAACCTGATGAATATCACTCAACCCTTTGTGTTGACCTTTTTATGCATGTTTTATCTCAGGTAATTGAGCAACTTATGGCATGGAGTGGCATGGACATGAAGATGGCTAAAACTTGTTATCATTCACATTTTATGTTTCTAGATTTTGGGACCTGCCTTTGTAAAACTCTGATTTGAAATGAATGATAACATTTCTTTTGAATAAACATCTCTTTTGGGTCGTTTTCTATGTTTATGATTGTTGTATCCATGAAGTAATACCCCAGATTAGCTTCCGCTGCTATATGTAAAAATGGGGGTGTTATAAAGTCTTAGATTGTGTTGCTTTCTCAGAAAACCTAGTCTTAGGAGCTACAAAAGTAGTTTCAGAAGATTTTGGTATCCTAGAATTAACAGAGAAGGTTCTACGAGCATTCGAACGTACATTCAATTTATGCATTAGCAAAATTTAATCATGACAAGGAATAGCGCACACTTTTCATAAAAGAAACCACATAAACAAGGTTGCGCTTTAGAAGCGTTTGCAGCAGCAACATCAATTACATTATCCTTATTTGACAAACATTAGCAAATGTATTATCTGTTTGTTTGTTTTTCCTAACATAAACTGCTTCTTTCTTTGCTTAATTCTTAGAGACATCTAAGACACTGGTCTTGACATGTGAATCTCTACTCTTTGGTGTCTTAACACTGGATGTAGCATTCATTCCTGTAGAAGATAACACATTCTTAGACTTGTTTGTTTGGATTTTGTTTGTTTGACAACTTTGTACATTCCGGGCTTAATGACATTAGTGTTTTGATGTGTTCCTGTGTTTTTGGTTTGAAGTCTGTGAAGTGACTGGTTTTGACTAACTTTGGTTTTATTTTGTTTTTAATACAAACCGTTGCTTTGAAAGCATTTTGATTTAAAGGTGTGACACAAAAGAACGTGTGAGAACCATGTGTTTTGTAAAACTTTGTATTCACAGACATTACCATTTTCCCCCATTTTTCTATTCTAGCTTTCAACTCAAGATTGTGGTAACTATAAAGATTTTGATTCTTAGCACGAATAGTCCATATGAATAAGTTTTTCAGAGACTATGAGTAATTAATCATACATTTACTTTGATTTTGAGACCGTGTCTTTTTTATTGAATCGAAAAGCTTTTTGTATTCCATTTTGGCATTATCTCGTTCTTTTATCAAAGATTTTACTTTAAACTCTAAAGACACGTTCTCATCCTCAAGTTTTTGTATTCTAGAAATCCAAGAGAAATCAAGAGGTTTTGAGTTTTTATTCTTTGAAGAATCCCATTTTTGTTTTTCTTTTTCATGTTGCAATTTTAACTCAAAATCAACACTTTGTTTTTCACATCTTTGAACAGCTTTCTCAAGAATTTTTATTCTTGCTTTTAAACCCTCTTGAATCTCTAAAGATTTCTTCTTGACTTGTTCAAGTTCATCATGTTAAAGGATTATCAACACATTCATGACTTTAAAACTCGCTTGTCAATATCATGTTTAAGTGATACTTCCAAAAGTTGATCTTTCAACAAATCATTTTGCCTTTCAATCTCATCAAGATAAACATCATTTTGCTCAAACGCATCTTTCATTTCTTTTATATCTCTTTGAAATAGATTCTGAAAGCCATCAAAGTGATCCAGTAATTCATTAAGAAGTGGTTTAACCTGATCTCGACAAAAAGCATTAAGAGCTATCTCTTCCTGTGATGTATAAAACATACTTGCCCTTTTACTGTTCTGTTTTATCAACAAAAATAGTTTTTCAAACCCAACTTGTATATTTAATAACCCATTGATCAAATGGCATTGTTTTTGTTTCCAGAATCTTAACAAAGGGAGTATAAGGAGATGAAGGGCATGTTTGTGCAACAAATGATTCTTTTTTAGGAACAAAATCATTATAAAGCGCATTTAATTGTTTGTAATCAATTGTCCAACAATTTTGTTTGTTCGCAACAGCAATTGGATTATTCATTTTTGCATTCATTTTCTGTTGACTTTTGAAAGCCTCCTCTAGAGTTTCCTTAGAATCTCTAACATTCAAAGGAATTTCTATATTACCCGTCCTTGATGCAACATATAACTTTGGACACTCTGAAATTGCTTGTTTGAGTGTATAAGGATTCGGATACCCAACCTGTTCTTAATTGTTGATCGTAACGACAGTGGTTTTGGAACCGAGAATAAACATTGCTTGTAAAGAATTACCAATTTTTCAAAAAACATGTCAACTTTCTTTTTCAGTTTTTCCTCAAGATCATGAAATAGTATCATGTTATTACCTCGTTTTCACTCATTTTTCTTTTTAAATTTAACTGTGATTGTTGTAATTCCTCATTTTTCTGTTTGAAATGTTTGACCTCTTGACTCAACTCATCTCGTTGTTTTTCAAGATTTCGAATAATTTCTCGATCACGATACAATTTGTGAGTCAGCTTTGTTTTGAAAATGTTTTTCTTTTCATTGCTTCTCAAGAAATTCTTTTTTTAGATAATTGTTATCCTTGGTTATGTTTTCCAAAACCCGATTCCTTTCCTTATACATCTCAATCTGACTGATCAAATTCTCATTTTGTTGTTGGACCTTTTGAGCAAATCTTTGTTGTTTTGCAGCTTCATCATAGCTTCCTAGCAAGTGTTTCTAATGCAACATAGCTAATCATGTGTATCTTTTTCAACATGCCAATATTAACATTTCCTTTGACAGAATCAAATTGGATATTGCTATTTAATTTGCTTCTTCATCAATGGTACTGTTAATCATTTTTGTATGAGTTGGATACGTTTTGTTCATCATTCTCTTTATGGATGAAGATTGTACCTCTCATTACAAATGCAGACTCATAGCTTGGCTTCTTCAATCAGAATTTGATCAGCTGGTTGAATTATGGCCATTAAAGCATTTGTTTGCACTAAGTTACTTCATTTTCTTCCATCCTTGACGCATCAGCAAAGAGAAAATCATTCTTATATCGAAATATTTCACCGGCTTCATCTGTTTTGCCAAACAACATTGCTCATGAAATACTTCGACTCACGAACCCTTTGCTTTGGACATTCCTCGCATAATGCCATGTTCCAATGATAGTTTTAGATTGACAGTTGAAGTATTTGCACTGGGTCGGAGTTCGAACAATCTTTGAACCATTTGCTATGTCTTCCATTTTTAGCATTTCATTCCCTCATCACTTCTCCTTGTACATAGCTCTTTGATTTTTCTTCCAACATTACCTGAATTTCTGCTTTGAATATTCACCCTGTCACCTTGAACTACTGCTTGATTTCTGGTATTAGACGAAGCACGAAGATGATTGTTTGTTGGATTAGAGAAGTTTTGAGTAATGGCTTTAGCAAGTAACAACATAGCAAATGCTAGGGGATCTTCAGAATGGCTGTGAAAATTCATCCTCTCCAAACTCTTCATCATAATCAACTACAGATGAAGGATGTGTCACATAATAAGAAGAGGTGTTTCTAGAAGATGAACCCGTGTGTGCTACTAGAGCCAAAGGATCATGAGACTTTTCCAACTTCTTTGACCTTGAAGCATTAACCAATTTCTCAAATTGCAAAAGATAATCAAAAAGATCATCAAACGAATCAACTGTCAATTTCTTAGCCAAACGAACTTGAGTCACATATTTCAACCATTCCGGTTGCAAACTATTCAAAAACTTTGTGTTAATTGAAACAGTTGGAAACTTCATGTTGTTTCGTTCCAAATCATTCATTAACTAAGCAAAACGATTATAGATTGAAACTAGTGACTCTCCTGGTTCAGCAACAAATTGATCAAACTCGTTTGTAAATTGCGTCTCCCTGTCAACTTGGTTTTTTATAGTTCCCCTCATCAAACGTTCAACACGATCCCACATTTCCTTGGTCGTCTTACAAGAATCTACATAATTGTAAATCTCATTAGGAATAGACAGAAGAATCATATTCGTGAGTTCCATTTCTGCATCATAGTACAATAAGTCATCTCCTTCAAGATCGTTTACATCTTACAACCTTCGTAATTGTGAACCTGTAGGTGTGATGGTCCTAAATACATAAGGGCCATCTTCTAGTACTTTGAGAAGCCACTTCCGGTTTTCCCTCTTGCGATTAAGAAATCGTTTGAATCTACTCGCCCATTGTATGTAACTACCCCTTTCAAGCATGGGTGGCCTAGTCTTAGAACCGGCTTCAGCAAGGGATTGTTGGTATGTTTTGGATGTCGACATGTCTTAAGATTCAAAGATTGGATCTTTTTAGACAAATATGAGTGAGATTTGTGAGATAGATATCCAAACTCGGTAACAGTAATCAAATTCGGTAACACGTAATCTGAAAACGAATACTCTTCTCGAATAGTACACTATCAAACTCGAAAATCTTCAAATACTAAACTCGGTAATCTACAAACTACTAAACTCTGATAAACACTATTCATATAACTCGGTAGGTCTAAATTTGATAAAATCTAACAATTATGAATTATTAATAACCACAAATTTGATAAAACCAAATTTTATGATGATTAGATAATCCAAATGTTCTAAAAACTCAAATTCGATAGAACCGAATTTGATTACCGAGTTTTAGTAAATCTCGAGCAATCAATTTTTAACACTTCAAAACTCGATAAAAACGTGAAATGAAAGTGTAAACTGACTTTGTAAAGCTTATTACCGATGTTTGACTTAGTAAAATTCCTTATATCACAAATTCGATGTAACCGAATTTGTGAATCTTAACAAATTTGACAATACCGAGTTTAATACCGAATTCCTAATAAACGACTTTTGATAGATCCCAAGAGATTGAATTATATCTATTACACTGATTTTTCGTACTGAAATTGCTAAATTTACAAGAAAAAATGTTCCTATACGCAAAATCACTCTACCGAGAATGCGAAACTTCTACCGAAAATCAAATCCACGCGTCCGAGAATGAAATGAACAGTTCCGAGAGCACAATAAAGTCCAATATCTCCAAATCCCAGCCAAATTCAATATTGATTGATACCTCTAACTGAGTACCTACGACATTCGAAAACACAATTCTTGATTCTTGGTCGATCACAAACACGCACAAATCGAACACTCTACTTCTCTATTGGCGATTGATACCACTTGTTAGGTCACATGAATCTTGAATCAATCATATCAACATGCAAGCTTAGAGAGAATGAGAGAAAATGGAGGGAAAATTCAAATCTTATTTAGGAGGGAAATGAAAGTTGTTTACAAGAGCATCACCCTCTAATGAAGATTAGAGGGCTATTTATAAGCAAAGCTATATTAAACCTTATTACAAGCTATATTAAACTAAACAAAATAAAGTCTAATAATAAAACCACATAATTGACACTTTTCATAATCCTAAAAATTATAATAACCACTTTATCAAGTCTTGAAGGAATTTGAATTAAAAACCTACACGTTTTTGTTTTAAATCCCTAATTCGACCCATTTTGATTTTTAGCTTAACGAATCGTTATTTTAAACTTTTGTTACGTTAAACCTTCATATTTTAGCTTATTCTAATAAGCTATAACCTGAAAATATCTTTTGGAATGTTAAAATAAGCTTGCATGGCCATTCGGACTTGTTTTGTAAATATTATCCATGCAAGGGGTATATATCGTAACTTTCTGAAACTTATAACTAAAGGGACTGAAAATGTCATTTTATCAAAGCTATAACTATAGGGGTCTATTATGTCACTTTCCAAAATACAAGGTTTACTTTGTACATCTTTTAAACTAGAAGGACCAAACTTGTAAAAGTGAAAACTCTAAGGGTATATTTTGCCATTTTTCATTCTTAAGGGTCTAAAATGTAACATTTTGAAAAAGTATAGAAATGTGTTCAAAACCTTATAAAACATAACTTTAATTAACGCTTGACGTGCTTATCATTTCCAGTTATTAAGTAAAACACTTAAACGATTATGTTATAACTATCTTTGTCGATAATTATATCTGCATTCACAATACTAGGGAGCTTCATATTAAGGGGTTTCATCTTGGTATTATGTTCTGACTGAGTTGTTGGGTTTACGATTTAAAGTTCCCTAGCTCCTCAAATGTTTACTGAATGACCTCTGAATTATGATGGCCCGAACGGTGATACAATACTTCATAATAATTCAATCAAAGATGATATTCATTTTAATGTAAAAAATATTCAATCAAACTAAGACTTGACATATTACCCAGGTTGCGTGTGACGAAGTCGTTACTTTCATTTCAATATACCTTTGCATTCACTCAGATTTCCCTTACTGTTAGGTGAGTTCATAGCCTTCGCATCTTCAATCTTTTAAATGTTTTATCAAAAACCCGCGAGGGGATACTTGTATTTTAAACCTATGTGATTGCAATTATTTTATGTATGCTTGTCCTGATTTATTATGCCTAAGTAACTATTATGCCTTTAGTACCCAATACTCATGACACTGTTAATTACTCTAACGGTGCGTGAGCAGCGAATGTTGTGAATAGGATCTATTTAGGATTGGCCTCCCCGTTGGTGTACCCAGTTATACCGGTAACCAATTGCACACCATTAGAATTTAAATGCGGGTGTTTTTGGCAATGGCACCGTATGGGGGCTTATAAACGTATCAAATATATCCTAAGGCTTCGGATTCATGAGCTAATGGAAATAATATTTGTTTTATAACGGGTGTATAACAACGTAACCCAATATCGAATTTGCATTCAAATATATTTAATTTAAACCTATGAATATCACTCAACCTTTGTGTTGACTTTTTAGCATGTTTTATCTCAGGTAATTAAGCAACCTTATGGCACGAGTGGCAAGGACTTTGAAGATGGCTAAAACTTTTTACTCATTCACATTTTGTTTCTAGAGATATTGGGACTTGCCTTTGTAAAACTTTGATTTTAATGAATGATAACGTATCTTTTAAAAACGTCTCTTTTGAGTCATTTTCTATGATTGTGACTGTTGTACTATGAAGTAATACCCTAGATTAGCTTCCGCTGCTATATTGTAAAAATGGGGGTGTTACAGAGTGGTATCAGAGCTCACGGTTATAGAGAACAAGGGTAAAACCTTAACTATAACTACTTTTCTTTTGCCATCAATGTCCTCCATGCCACTACATTCACTGAATTGTGAAGATGCCACTACTTTTTCCGAATAGTATGTAAAAATACATAAATATTATATAATTTATATAAAAGTAACTTATGTTATTTACTACTGGGTTGTTACAGTCATGTCTTCGTCCCCTCACTCTACTATCGTCCCTTCTGATTCCGATATTAATGATGCTATTCTACCACCCCAAGTTATTATTGCTCTACTAGCTGTTTTACCACCATCTCGAGTATTATCACTATCACCAATGTTTGATTCTTGAGATTTCTTTCCTTCTAAAAATATTTCAACACCTAAAGACACTGAAACACCTGTATCTCCATCTTCATCAGTAGGATCTTCATCACCGGTTAGGTCAACTACACCACCACCAGACTATTTCTTTGATAAATCTATCTTCGTAAAGTTAGATAACTTATTATAGATCATACGGTGACCATTGGGAAGTAAACCAGTCCTCGAGAAACCTGATGAGTCAGATACTTGTTATAATGTTCATCTCTAGAAATAATCATTAAGGATATCTAGAGTCTTCTAAACAAGATCCAATAACTCAAAAACGACAAGGGAAAACCACCAGACTAGATCTATGTCATTTTATAGAATCCAACCACAAAATGTATGAATAATGACACTTGTCAAAAATTTGCTATGTAAATTATATAGACAAGTTATTTATACAGCGGTGATTCCATTATACCTCGTTGTTTCATGATACCAATTTTGTATTTGTCTATCCTATATCCTGTAATATGATGACTCATATCTTTATCCGGGATTACTGTAATTCTTTTACTATCTGATTTTCTCAAACCTTTGTACCTAGAAACACTAAGCCTCTTATGAAATCACTCATTCCATGATCTCCGTATTCTAAAATTTTCCGTTATATCCTTACTTCCAGCTTGGTTTCCATGGTTTTGATTCTTCAGCTCCGGGCAATCCCTCTTGTAGTGTCCTAGACCTCCACACTCACAACAGGTAAGAGTTCATTGATACTCAGCAGCAGTAGGTGTTCTACCATTCTGGGCCAGATGGCCAATCTTCTTGCATATGTTGCACTTGGGTGTACACTGACCCTTATGATGGTAATTGCACTTGGTGCAAAGTGGTAAGGTTCCAGCATACTTTTTCTTCCAATTCCCGTACTTTATAATGCACGGTCAATTATGGTAACATTTGCACTTGTTGCATAGAGGTAGGGACCCAACATATTTCTTGTTGTTTGGCCCAACAGCGTGTGCCCAAAACACCTTATGCCTTTTGTGTTGTTGGTTAGAGCTTCCATTGTGGTCACTTTCCCACTTCCTTTTGTTGCTAGCATTCCCTGCTACTTTGTTTTCTTGCTGTTTGGTTTGGTTTATTGACTCGTAAATAGCAATAGCCTCGATAGCATTAGCCACTCGCTGGGCTACAATCTGCTCAATTTCCTCGACACTCATCCCTTGATTAACAGTTGCCATTGTTCTTCAAAGCATAAGAAATTATAATACCCGTTAGATTTCATACAATCATAACGTGACATGACATATGAACAATAAAAAAGGGGATCACCTCACATAGTGAAATATAAAACCAACACGAGATCGACATGACATAATACTTCCATTCCATATATAATCTGGAAACATACATGATCTGTTTGGTACAAAATGATTTCCTACTGCTAGGTTACAAGATGAAAATAAACCTAGAGCCCTACTAGCCGGGAGTTACCCTGTAATACTTAGTAGGCTATACATGATAGCTAAACAGAAACAAAAGATCTATATAGTCTGCTAGCTGGGAGTAACCCATAAAAACTTAGCAGACTATATAGTATAGCTACAATAGGATAGAAAGGCAAACCTAGGCACTACTACTAGTGTCCTCTAAGGTGTCAACGCGTGCTCCAGCCTCCAAGGCCTAGGTACATATGACATGCTCAATAGCACGATCATCTGCGTCCTGACGCTGCCACTCATGGCGATACGCCTGAGTCTCTAACACTCTAATCCGTGCCTCTAGTACCCTGCTATAAGCCTCAGACCTAGCCAAGGCCTGACGGGTCTCGATGCTCTCTTGCTTGTAAGCAAGCCTCTCTCTCCTCAATATCTCAATCTTAGCTCTCACAGCAGCCCGGTCCTCCTGGGCCTCCTGATGTCGTGTGTTGATCCCATGCCTTGATCGATTCTTTACGTAGTAAAGTGTTTGTTACATTGGAAGAATCTAAAATAACAAAGATTGAGACTTTGTATGTATACCAAAGTGTATGCGAAATCTACACTTTGATACTCTAGAGGTGTTTATTAATGAAACAGTGATAACCAAACAAACAATGAACAATGAACAAATTGCTTCAATATTATTAGAATAATACGAGTACTCTTGTAGTACTGGGGTTACAAACCTTGAAGCTATTACAATCTTTCTTTAATTAGTCTATCAAAAGGTATATATCTATTCTAAACATAGGATCTCCTTTTATAGAACACAAGGAGTCCTTTACAAAGATAACAACCTATCTTTTAGGATCAGTTACAATTCAAATATAAACATCCCGTAATAATCTCTATGCATCCTTATCTTCAATTCAGTAGCTTTGACCATCAGCAGTACTAACTCTTTCTACTAGCAGTATTAATTGACACTGGCAGTACTAAGTTTGTACTAGCAGTACTAACTCCATTAGTACTGTCAGTTACACCCTGGCAGTATTAACTTTTGTGAAGATTTATTCCTAACAATCCTCCCCTAAACTTGTGATTGTCCTTCAAATCACCAAGTTTCTTCTGAACTAAATCTTCTAGTCTTCTTCCTTTGCTGATGATTCTTTCAAACATTTCTTTTATTTCTGTACTTGAGTTATAAACCTTAGAAGTTCAAACGCTTGTGAACTTTCATGATCAACCTCTAATTTCTTCTTCAACATCTTGGAAATCATCTCTTGACTTAGAGGATATTTCTTCTCTGTCAGCATATGAATTGCTAATCCATTTTCCATCAACAAAATGTGAATACCACAAAAGTCACATAATCTCCAGCTTATCAAGTTGTATTCATGCTGATCTTTTCAAATCTCATCATCTTCATCAGGCTCAAACAAAGTGTGTAAATCCCCCCAAAGCATCAGATCATACCCTTCTGGTCTTGAAGTACTATACCTTTCCTTGACTAATTTGTATAATTCCTCTACATCTAGTCTATCAAAGTCTTCAAGCATCTCACTCAAAACTTTGTAGTTCTTCGAACTGCCATCTCATCTGAATACTTAATAATACATGAAATTCTCTGTCAAAACACAAGTCTTCCAATCCACAATTGGAAACTTTGTAGATATAGATTTGACCTCTATAGGAACCTCTTCTCTTGGTATTATATCCAAAAATCATTTGAGTTCTTCTTTCTCAGCATCTTCCTTCATCGTTTGTCTCTTCCTTGTGCTTTTTCTAGGAATAGACTTCTTTCTCTTTGCTCCAGGTCTGATGGCTTCAGCAAAACTTAATCTTTCTTGTTCAAGTTCTTTCTTAAACTTCTTCTTAGGATCAGATTCTATCATTATAGCTTTTCCCTTGTCTTGTCTTGACCTTTTCTCTGCACTCCTTCTTGTATAGGTAACAGTTCCTCCAGCAGTACTAAGAATTATCTCAGCAGTACTAACTATTGGAACTTCTTCACTAGTAGTACCTTGTTTTGCTCCAGCAGTACTAACTTTAGCACTTCCTTTTTCACTGCTTTCTTGATCTTGAATTAGGGGGGGGGGGGGGGTGGGGGGGGGCTCACAATCCATTAACTTGCCAGTTCACATAATGGGTCAACTAGGGTTATTGCTTGTTAGGAATAAATCTTCATACGACTTAATACTGCCACCAGTACTAAAGGAGTTAGTACTGCCAGTACAAAGTTTGTACTGCCAAGGTTACTTAATACTGCTAGTAGTAGGAGTTTGTACTGCTAAATGGTCAAAGCTGATGAACTGAAGATAAGAATGCATGGAGAGTATTTCGGGATATTTAGTTTTGAATTGTAACTGATCCTAATAGATAGGCAGATATATTTGTAAAGGGCTCCTTGTATTTCTATAAAAGGAGATCCCTAGAGTAATGATAGATAGCACTTTTAGAGATACAGTTTAGAGAAAATTTGTAATAGCTTCAAGGTTTTGTAACCCCAGTACTTAAAGAGTACTCGTATTATTTATAATATTGAAGCAGTGAGTTTTGTGTTTATTGTGTGTGTGATCATTACTGTTTCATTCATACATTTCTCTAGAGTATCAAAGTGTAGATTCCGCATACACTTTGATATACATTATCAAATTCTCATCTTGTTATTTTGGATTCTTCCAAGGTAACAAACTCTTTATATCATAAAGAATCGATCAAGGCGTGGGATCAACAAGTGGTATCAGAGCCTGTGCTTTGAGATACTTTGATCTAGGGAAAATGGAGTTAGAAAATTCTCAGAACAATGCGTTGACAAAGCTCCCCATGCTCAAACTAGGAGAGTATGAGATGTGGGAAATAAGAATCAAGCAGTACTTTCAGATCCAAGACTATGCATTATGGGAGGTGATAGAAAATGTGCATTCTGGGTTACCTATTCTGTTACAGCAACCAGAACATCAACAGCATTGAAGATGACTGTGCCCTCTACTGCTAAAGAAAAGATTTGCAAAAAGAATGATGTAAAAGCTCGAAGTCTTTTGCTCATGGCACTGCCTAATGAGCATCAACTTACCTTTAACCAGTATGTTGATGCTCAATCTATGTTTATTGCTATTAAAGCTCGCTTTGGAGGAAATGATGCTACAAAGAAGACACAAAAGGCCTTACTGAAGCAACATATGAAAACTTCAATGCTACAAGCTCAGAATCTTTGGACTCTATCTTTAACAGGCTACACAAGCTTGTTAGTAGATTGGCAATTCTTGGTTAGATACTCTCCAGAGGATTAAATGTTAAGTTTTTGAGGAAGATTACCTTCAGGGAATTGGGTGTGGAATAGGAAGGATACACATGTAGTAGTCTGGATGAACAAACCCGACTTTGAAACTATGGGTTTGGATGATTTGTACAACAATTTTAAAATTGTTGAACAAAAGGTTAAAAGAACTGTTGCTGTTAATAATGATGATAAGAACTTGGCATTTCTAACCACTACCAGTCAAGGCAGTACAATACTATTATAATGTTTTAAATTAAAAATCCCCCCCCCCCACTGGAGTAGTACTGGCATTACCAACAGTTAATAATGCTAGTAATGAAATAGTATGCTAGTTTTCGTGATGACAGTTTATGCCTTTTTGTCCACTCAACCACAAGGGTCTCAACTTGTTCATGAAGATCTTGAGCAAATTCATGATGATGATTTGGAAGAGATGGATCTAAAGTGGAATATGGCACTGCTGAGCATGAGGGCAAGGAAGTTCTATCAAAGAACTGGAAGGAAGATAATCATTGATGGAAGCAGTACTGCTGGATATGACAAATCCAAGGTAGAATGTTTCAACTGTCACAAAATGGGACATTTTGCTAGAGAATGTAGAGTTCCAAGAAGCAAAGACAACAGAAATTGGAACCAAGGGAACTCATCAAAGGGGAAGTATGAGAGTAAGGATTGAAGATGCTTATGAGAATGCAATGTGTGCTGATAGATGTGTGGATTTGATTGCGAGTGATATGGCCGAGGATGAAATTCAGCAAACATGCTCTCATGGCTTTCTCTGATTAGTGAGGGTCATTCATATGATAAATCTTGTTCTAAAACTTGTTTGCAAAATTATGAAGCACTTAAAAAACAGTATGATGATTTACTAGTTAAATTAGATGATACTGCTTTTAAAGCATCTACTATAAAAGAGGTCTGTCAATTTTAGAAGCACAAGTAGTTAAATATAAAGAATCTAAAGTCTTGTTTTCTGAAGAGATTGCTTTGTTGAAAAGAAGTGTAGGTCATAAGGATTATCTAATGGGATTAGTTAAGATATGAAACATTGAAAAAGTTAAGGAAGATAAGAGGGGATTTTGAATTTAAGCTAGCAAGTTTGAGAATGCTCTAAAGACTTAGATTGATTTGTTTGCAAGTCAGGTAACGACAAAAGCAAAAAGGGTTTAGGTTATTATGCTGTCCCCTTCACATCATCCTTTAATGCTCAATAGACCAAACCTTTAGACTTGTCTTATTTCAGGTCTTGAGGAATTCAAACAACCTGAGGTAAATGGGTATGGTCCTAGGGATTCAGGTTTAAAGCCAACCACTGTTTGTAATAGAGAGTCAAATAATTCTAAGGAGAATACTGATGACTCTTTAACACAACAACCCAAGACTGTTACTGAAACTAGCTCTGTTGTATCTCCATTTAAGGTAGACAAAGCTTGGAAAGAAAAGTTTTTCCATCCTGCTAATCATGTCAGGGTAGAAGAACCTCAAAAGGCTAGAGAGAATACTGATGCCCCAATTATTGAAGATTGGGTGTCAGATGTGAGGAAGAAGTGAGTCTATTCCCTAGAGTAGAAAAGAAAATACCTACTGCTACTAAGAAAGAGTCAGTTAAAACTGTTAAATCAAGTAGAAGAACAGTTAGGTATGCTGAGATGTATAGGTCACAGAGACCTAGGGGGAACCAAAGAAGTTGGAATGGTCAGAAATCTGATCAATTAGGAGTTAACTTTGTTTTTAAAAACAAGGCATGCTTTATTTGTGGTAATTTTGATCATATTCAATATAATTGTCCTAATGCTTATAAACATATGGTTCCAAGAGCAGTCTTAATGAGGACTGGCCTTAAAACTGAAAACTTTTTTTGTCAAACATTGCAAGCTCTAGTAATGTTAGGTTGTTACACTGTTCAGACCTGTTAGTACTGCTAGGTTTGTTAATACTGTTAGGCCTTATAATACTGCTCACCCAAAACCAACAGTTTCTTGTGCTAGGCCAAAGACTCATTTTCAAAATCAAGCACAAAGGCCCTTTTACAAGAATACAGCATTAACAAAAAGGTCTAATATTCAAAATATTAATACTGCTAAACAAGCTGTTAATACTGTTAGGCCAAATGTTAATACTGTCAGGGCAAGGGGATTTAATGCTGTTAAGCCCTCAGCATGTTGGGTTTGGAGACCAATCAAACCCAATGGTGCATCATTAACCTTTAACAAATATAATTATATTGATGCACGAGGCAGATCCAAGTCAGTAATGGCTTGGGTCCCCAAAGGTAACTAACTTCATAAGTTTTGTGTGCAGAGCAATTCCCAATTAAATGAAAAAGGATTTGTGGATAGTGGATGCTCAAGGCACATGTCTGGAAACATAGCTCACCTTTCAGATTTCAAAGAATTTGATGGAGGTTATGTTACTTTTGGTGGAGGAGCAAATGGAGGTGGGAATCACTGGTAAAAGGTACTATCAAACAGATTAAACTTGATTTTGAAGATTATAATTTGTCAAGGAGTTGAAGTTTAACCTTTTTAGGGTCTCAACAAATGTGTGCAAAAAGAATTATGTTTCTTTTTAGCTGATTCTTGATTGTCTTGTTCTGTCTCCTAAATTTTAGATTGCCTGATGAAAGTCAAGTACTCCTTAAAATTCCTAGACAGAACAACATGTACAGTTTTGATATGAAAAACATAGTTCCTAAAGATGGTTTAACTTGTCTAGTTGCAAAGGCTACATCTGAGGAATCAATGTTATGGCATAGGAGGCTTGGTCATGTCAATTTTAAAAATATTAATAAACTTGTCAAAGAAAATCTTGTGAGAGATTTACCTTTAAAAAGATTTGAAAATGATCAAACTTATGTTGCTGTTTAAAGGCAAAGCAACATAGAGCCTCTTGTAGTCAAGGCTTTTTAGTCCCATTACATAAGCCATTGTTTAATGCTGCAAATGGATCTGTTTAGGTCCAACTTTTTGTTAGCAGTCTTTTGCATAAAATGGTATTGCTTGGTTAGTTACTGATGGATTATAGTAGATTTTCATGGGTTTTCTTTTTAAGAACTAAGGATGAAACTAGTGAGATCCTTAAAAACTTTATCAAAGAGATAGAAAACCTAGTGGATAAGAAAGTTAAGATAATCAGAAGTGATAATGGGACTGAATTTAAAAACCATGTGATGGATGAGTTCTGTAGAGAAAAAGGTATCAAAAGAGAATACGGTGTAGCAAGGACACCTCAACAAAATGGTGTAGCTAAAAGAAAGAATAGGACTCTCATTGAGGCTGCTAGAACTATGTTAGCAGATTCTAAGTTACCTACAACATTTTGGGCAGAAGCAGTTTCTACTGCTTGCTATGTACAAAATAGGGTCTTAGTTGTCAAGCCTCATAATAAGACTCCTTATGAACTCTTTAGGGGTATTAAACCAGCTATAGGATTTATGAAGCCATTTGGATGTCATGTTACAATTCTGAATACCTTAGATAAGTCGGGCAAGTTTGATGGAAAAAGTAATGAAGGTTTCTTTGTTAGGTATTCCTTAAGTAGCAAAGCTTTTAAGGTATACAACATTAGAACCAGGAAAGTACAGGAAAACTTGCATGTTGGGTTTTTATATAATAAACCTATGTTAGAAGGAAATGGTCCAAAGTGGCTGTTTGATCTTGATTCTCTAACCCAATCCATGAATTATGTACCAGTGGTTGCAGGGACTTTTTCTAATGTTTCTGCAGGTATACAAGGAGGTTCTGAGTCCAGCATATCCTCTCAACAAGATCAAGATTGTATTTTCATGCCAATTTGGAAGGATGCTTCATACTTTGATGATGCTTCACTCAAATCTATTGCTGATGTACAAATACAAGATCAAGATGGGACTCATGATGATTGCAGTTTTCAGGATAATGGTATTGATGATCACCAAGTTAATACTGCCAGTCCACAAGTTAATACTGGTAGTAGAGAAATTAGTACTGCTGCTCCTGAAGTTAATACTGCTACTTCTGAAGGCTTGATGGGACCAATTCCTACAACTGAAGACACACAAGTGGAGGATCAAGAAATTGAATTGGGGAATATTTCACCATCTTATGAAGTTTCTTCCACTCCTCATACAAGAATTCACAAAGATCATCCAATTGATCATGTGATTGGTGATGTGCAGTCTTCTGTTCAAACAAGAAGGATGACAACTTCTTATTCTGAACTAGGATTTGTTGGTGCCATTTATGAAGGAAAGACTCACCAGGACTTACATACATGCCTTTTTGCCTGTTTCTTATCTCAAGAAGAACCAAAGAGAGTTTCTAAAGCTCTTAGTGATCCTGCATGGGTAGAAGCAATGCAAGAAGAACTTCTACAGTTCAAACTACAAAATGTATGGGTTCTTGTAGACTTGCCTAAAGGGCATAGGGCTATTGGTACAAAATGGGTCTACAGAAACAAGAAAGATGAGAGAGGGATAGTCATCAGGAACAAAGCTAGACTAGTTGCCCAAGGACATACTCAAGAAGAGGGCATATACTATGATGAAGTCTTTGCACCTATGGCTAGAATAGAGGCAATAAGAATATTCATGGCTTATGCTTCTTATATGGGTTTTACAGTCTATCAAATGGATGTCAAAAGTGCTTTTCTGTATGGTCAAATTGAAGAGGAGGTATATGTCTGTCAACCTCCAGGTTTTGAAGATCCTGACCATCCTGATAAAGTCTATAAAGTTGTGAAAGCACTATATGGACTTCATCAAGCACCCAGAGCTTGGTATGACACATTGGCCACTTATCTTTTGAGCAATGGATTTCAAAGAGGACAGATTGATCAAACTTTATTCATCAAAAGTCAAAAGGGGCATATCTTGCTTGTTCAAATCTATGTAGATGACATTATTTTTGGATCTACCAAGAAGGAGCTTTGTGATGAGTTTGAGAAGCTTATGAAGGATAAGTTTCAGATGAGTTCTATGGGAGAACTCACCTTCTTTTTGGGATTGCAGGTCCAACAGAGAAAGAAAGGCATCTTTATCAGTCAAGATAAATATGTCCATGAAATTTTGAGAAAGTTCAACTACTCAGATGTGAAGTCTGCCTCCACTCCCACAGATTTGGAAAAGCCTTTGGTTAAAGATGGAGATGCTGATGATGTTGATGAACATCTTTATAGATCTATGATTGGATCTTTGATGTATTTCTAGCAATCCAGACCAGATATTCATGTTTGCTGTTAATGTGCATGTGAAGTTTTAGGTTCCAAAAAACATCCCATTCTATTAGTTGGTCAAAGAATCTTTAGATACCTTAAAGCAAACCCTTCTCGGTCTTTGGTATTCTAAGGATTCTCCCTTGGAATTAGTTGCTTACACTGATAGTGACTATGCTGGAGCTAAACTTGATAGGAAGTCGACCACTAGAGGTTGTTAGTTTTTGGGAAATAGGTTGATTTCTTGGCAATGAAAGAAACAAACTGTAGTTGCCACTTCTACAACTGAAGCTGAATATGTGGCTGCTGCAAGTTGCTGTGGACAGGTTCTCTGGATCCAAAACCAATTGCTGGATTATGGGTACAATTTTATGAACACTGTTATTTATATTGACAATACTAGTACTATCTGTATAATAGAAAATCCTGTTCAACATTCTAAAACAAAACATATAGAGATTAGGCATCATTTTATAAGAGATTGTAATGCTAAAAAGTTGATTCAAATGGCTAAAATTGACACTCAACATAATGTAGCAGATCTTCTTACAAAAGGTTTTGATGCTGGTAGATTTCAGTACTTGGTCTCAAGTATTGGAATGCTCAATCCCTAAGGCCCAAATCTCTTGTTTGTTTTGTAAAGTTTGTTAAATGTTAGTACTGTTATGTCTGTGTAAATAAATACTGCTAGTTCTCATTAGTACTGCTAGTTATATTTAAAACTGTTTGTTAAAACTGTTACTTATAATTAGTACTGCTGGTTATTTCTATGTTAATCCTGTTAGTAACACTTAATACTGTTAAACATGACAAATGTTTAGGTTATGTTTTTCTTGGTTTTAAGCTAACTTTTTCAGGATAAACAATGAAGTGTGAAATTGGTTACTCCATAATGTATTATTTGAGGGGAGGAAAAATGTTGGTTGTTCTTGAAGTGTTGGTTGTGACACCACACAACAAATGGTCATCAGTTCACCATGTCTAATAGACATCAAGAATTGGACTTAGTCCAAAGCAAACGGCTATTGGTAAAGACTTCTCAAATCCGTTGTTAGTTGATAGTTTATCAAACTAATGGAGTATCAATGCACCATGTTTTTACAATAAAGCATTGGCTAGTCCAAAGCAAACGGCTATTGGTAAAGACTCTACAAATCCGTTTATAGTTGATAGTTTACTCAAAACTATATGGTTATCATTGCACCATGTTTTTCTAATGAAGCAATGGCTAGTCCAAAGCAAACGGCTATTGGTAAAGACTCCTCAAATCCGTTTATGGCTGGTAGTGATGCCAAAAAAAATATACTTTTGTGTGAGTTTGTGAGCTAAAAGAAAAGAGAGAATTGGTGAGCTCAAAAACAGAAAGAGAGCTGTGTGAAAAATAGACAGAGTGAAAAGTGAGCCAAAAGAATTGAGAGATGAACTGTGAGCCTAAAAACAGAAAGAGAGATTGTGTGAAGTTATTCTTTTAGTCATACAAAACTTTCGAGTTTGTACTGCTTATGGGTGGAGAAGTTAATAAAATTTAAAAAAAAATAAAAAATTTAAAAAATGCTAGGCATATTTTAGTACTGCTAGACCACAGTTAATACTGCTGGATGACCGTTAGTACTATTTGTGCCTAACAGATTTTTCATTAATTAATAGAGCCGTTGAGATATTTCCGCCAAATTCCTATGTTATAGGGGTTTGACCAATTGGACTTTCGTGATCTTTATATATATATATGTTAACTTTCATCACGATAAACTCAATTTCTTTAACTCGGTCAAACTATATCTCTCTGTTTCTCTATTTAAATCACAATTAACTTTCTCCTCCTTTCATATATTCATCCACGATCATTTCCCACTCGATTACTCATAGTTTTATTCATGGCAAACTTAGAGTTTTGTGACAAGCACAACATGGTCGATTTTTGAAAATCTACAGGGAGTGCAGGGTTTCATCAGATCATCGATTTCCTAAATCAAAGTTACATTTGCTATGCACTCACCAAGAAGCCAGAGGTTTGTGTCTCCTTTATCAAACAATTTTGGAGGTCTGCTGAGGCTTCTACTGATGACAATGGAGAAGTCAAGATTAATGCTACTATTGATGGTCACTCACTGTCTATCACCGAAGGATCTTTACGACGACATCTCAAGTTGGCTGATCAAGATGGTATTACTTCTATTCCAAACTCAGAGATCTTTGAGCAATTGGCGCTTATGGGATATCACACTGACTCAGATAAGTTAACTTTTCAAAAGGGTGCTTTTTCACCTCAATGGAGGTTTCTTATCCACTGTATTCTTCATTGCCTAAGCCCAAAGAAGACTGCTTGGGAGCAGTTTAGTAGTAATATTGCAGCTGCTGTTATATGTTTAGCCACCAATAGGAAGTTTAATTTTTCTAGGATGATTTTTGAGCACATGGTGTCTAATATCTCTAGTCCCCATAAGTTTTTGATGTACCCTAGGTTCATTCAGATATGCCTAGATATGCAGAGACACCAGTTTCAACAACACACTAGAACATATCCTGTTCCCTCTCTTAGCATGAAAGTGTTTAACAATATGAAGAGGCCAACAAAGGGTTATTCAGGCCAGGAGGTTGCTTTATTCCCCACTATGATAGATGTTACTGCACCTTCCACTTCACCTTCCAGAATTACATCCTCACCTTCCCACTCACCTGAACATTCACCTTCCCCTACACCTTCACCTTCACCTGAACCTACCCCTGCTCATACCACTGCTGATGTAACACAACCATCACCTACACAACCCTCACCTACTCAACCCTCACCCACACAACCATCACCAACACAACCTGGAACAGAACACCATCTTCCTACACCCCATGACTCACCTCTCCATGCTGTTCACTCACATGGAAGTGATGAGGGTAGCTTGAAACTCAATGAATTGACAGATTTGGTTACCAAACTTTCTGACAGGATTGGAGCATTGGAGGATGACTTGAAGAAGACAAAGAACACCTATAGTTCTGCATATACCAAACTTATTCTCAGGGTCAAGAAGTTAGAGGCAAGAGTAAAGATTGGGAAAGCAAGGAGACAAGCTAGGGTTGTTCTTTCAGATGATGAAGACCTTGAAGATGATTCTTCCAAACAGGGGAGGAAATTATCAGATGCAGAGGGTCAAGAAAAAGCAAGTACTGAAACTGAATTATTTATTCAAGAAGTGACTCCAACTGAAGTCATTCAAACTCAAGAAGGCAGTGAGAAAGTAAGTGATGAAGTTAGTACTGCTGGAGCAAAACAAGGTACTGCTAGTGAAGAAGTTCCAATAGTTAGTACTGCTGAGGTAAATCTTAGTACTGCTGGAGGAACTGTTACCTATACAAGAAGGAGTGCAGAGAAAAGGTCAAGACAAGACAAGGGAAAAGCCATAATGATAGAGTCTGAGCCTAAGAAGAAATCTAAGAAGGAGCTTGAACAAGAAAGGTTAAGTTATGTTGAAGCCATCAGACTTGAAGAGCAAATGAATGAGGAACAAAGAGCTCAGATTGCAAGAGATGAAGAGATTGCTAGACAGTGGGATGAAGAAGAAAGGAAAAGAGCTATGGCTGAAGCTAAGTCTACTAAGAAGATTGATTGGAATGATCCTTCAGTCATCAGATATCATTCTCTAAAAATGAAGCCAAAGACAGTTGCCCAAGCAAGAAGAAATATGATCAAATACTTGAAGAATCAGGGGAACTACAAGATTAGTGACTTCAAGGGAATGTCTTACAATGACATTAGGCCAATCTTTGAAAAGGTTTGGGATTTTAATCAAAATATTGAGCCTATGGATGCAGAGCATGGAAGTGAAAAGCAAAAGTCTCCTGAAAAGGAAAAGTCTCCTGAAAAGATTGTGGAAGAAGATGTTGATACCCAAGAAGAAATGAAAGAAGTTGTTAAAGAACCTGGAGCAAAGAGAAAGAAGTCTATTCCTAGAAAAAGCACAAGGAAGAGACAAAAGATGGAGGAAGATGCTGAGAAGGAAGAACTCAAAGGATTTTTAGACATCATACCAAGAGAAGAGGTTCCTATAGAGGTCGAATCTATATCTACAAAGTTTCCAATTGTGGATTGGAAGACTTGTGTTTTGACAGAGACTTTCATGTATTATCAAGTATTCAGAGGAGATGGCAGTTCCAAGAATTATAAGATATTGAGTGAGATGCTTGAAGACTTTGATAGACAGGATGTAGAAGAATTGTACAGATTAGTCAAGGAAAGGTATAGTGCTTCAAGACCAGAAGGATTTGATCTGATGCTTTGGGGGGATTTACACACTTTGTTTGAGCCTGATGAAGATGATGAGATTTGGAAAGATCAGCATGAATACAATTTGATAAGTTGGGATTGTGTGAACTTTTGTGGTATTCACATTTTGTTGATGGAAAATGGATTAGCAATTCATATGTTGACAGAGAAGAAATATCCTTTAAGCCAAGAGATGTTGACAAAGATGTTGAGTAGAAAATTGGAGGTTGATCATGAGAGTTCTCAGGCGTTTGAACTCCTAAGGTTTATAAGATCTCAAGTGCAGAAGTAAAAGAAATGTTTGAAAGAATCATCAGCAAAGGAAGAAGACTAGAAGATTTAGTTCAGAAGAAACTTGGTGATTTGAAGGACAATCACAAGTTTAGGGGAGGATTGTTAGGAATAAATCTTCACAAGACTTAATACTGCCAACAGTACTAATGGAGTTAGTACTGCCAGTACAAACTTAGTACTGCCAGTGTTAATTAATACTGCTAGTAGAAAAGAGTTAGTACTGCTGATGGTCAAAGCTGCTGAATTGAAGATAAGGATGCATGGAGATTATTTCGGGATGTTTATATTTGAATTGTAACTGATCCTAAAAGATAGGCTGTTATCTTTGTAAAGGACTCCTTGTGTTCTATAAAAGGAGATCCTAAGTTTTAGAATAGATATACTTTTCAAGTGATAGAAATACTTAGAGAGAAAAATTGTAATAGCTTCAAGGTTTGTAACCCCAGTACTACAAGAGTACTCGTATTATTCTAATAATATTGAAGCAGTGTGTTCATTGTTCATTGTTTTGTTTTAGTTATTATTGTTTTCATGAAAACATTCTCTAGAGTAATCATGTGTAGATTCCGCATACACTTTGTATACATACAAAGTCTAATCTTTGTATTTTGGATTTCTTCAAGGTAACAAACACTTTATACGTAATGAATCGATCAGGGCGTGGATCAACAATAAAACTAATGTAAAAACCCCATGTCCTTAATACTAAACTTCTTGAAAGTTGGAAGAGTGTGAGTCGGTAGATAGTACCAAGTATCGAGGCATGATAGGTAGTTTATTATACCTAACGGCAAGTAGGCCTGATATCATGTTTAGTGTTTGCCTCTGTGCCCGCTTCCAAGAGGCTCCCAAAACCTCTCATCTTGAAGCGGTTAAGCGTATCTTCCGATACATTAAAGGCACTACGCACTTAGGATTATGGTATCCTAAGGGGACCGGCATAGAAACCGTAGTGTTGATAAAATATAATGCCTAAAAACATTAATAATATTTTTTCACATCTTTACGTTTTGATAATCACAAAATATAAAAACGTTCAACGTAAAATTAAACGTAAACAAGTATTTAGTAGTAAATATTCATTTCAAACTTATATCACTCCAAGGTATGAATAAACAAATGCTTGATGCATTTTATGATCAAAGGAAACTTTTATAAAATGTTGTAAACTTTTTATAAACATCACAAAACATTTTTACATTTAAAAGAAATGTTTTATTCAAAATAAACATTTTGAATTTCAAAATTGCGGACCTAAAACGGCTAGAAATGGTCTAGTAAACACCCCCCTGGATAGGACAAAAAGGGAGCGTCTGAATAAGGGGCGACCCCCTTAATTACATGGGCGGACCCCTTAATTTTAAGGGGGCCGGCACCCTATTTAAGGGGGACGGCCATAGACCCCGCTCTTCCTTTTTGTCCTATAAATACAAGACTATTCCCCAACATTTTTTTTCACCTTTTGCACTCATTCCTTCTGCTTAAAACAGCCCACTTATCCTCTCTAAAATCCTTTGATCATTTATTATAAGCTTTGTTTCCAAGTGATCCAAGTATTTTCCTCAAGTGCAAAGAGAAGAATACTTTACATCAATCAGTGAAGAAGTATTACACCTTAGTGTGCATAGCAATTTTGTTGCATTCACATCACATATTTGTAAATCAATTGTATATCTTGTAGTTGTGTGTAGTAGCTAGATCTTGATGATCTTTGTAAGTATAGTTAGATCGTTGTGATCTTACCAAGTAGTGTTAGGTAGTTGTGATATAGTTGTGTGGTGGAAGTGAAGTCGTGAAGTTGTGAAGAATTTGTGAAGTTGTAAAGAAGTCGTGAAGTTGTAAAGAAGTTGTGAAGTTGTGAAGAAGTCGTGAAGTTGTGAAGTCGTAAACAAGTCGTTGTGATAGATTGGTTCTAGCTAAGATTAGAAACTCGACATTTCGCTTAGTGTCGTATCATTATAAGCAACGTTGTGTACAGTTTTCTCCGCCATAAGGGAGTTTGTTGACATAGTAAAGAAAACTCTCGAGTTGAGTAGGGCGAAGAGGTGCTTCGTTACCGAACCACTATAAATCCTCGCGTTGTGGTTTGATTGTTCTTACTCTTATCTCTGTTTACTTTATCATTTCATATATTTATATTGTTCATATTGTGCAAGCATTGAATTCACAAAAAGGTCGAATCTAAGTTTTACAAACATACATAAAACTTAAATTTAAAAAGCGATAAACTATTAAACCCCCTTCTAGTTTTCCACAATTGGTATTAAGAGCCACGTTAAACAATATTTTTAAAATAAATTGTATTTTAAAACTTGAATCGATCTATGGAATCGGAAAAATATTTAGAAGGGCAATCTATGCAAAGACCACCACTATTTGAAAGTGATGGATTTATTTATTGGAAAAATAGATTCGAAACTTATGTGAAGTCAAAAGATCTAGATCTTTGGAATGTTATTACCGATGGTGATTTTCCTCCCATTCGATTTAATCCCGAAACTAAAAAGGATGAAATTGTATCTTTTCACAAACAAATTGATCGATTTAAAAAGAATTGCATAAAAATAATGAAGCCAGAATGGTAATTTATAATGGCTTACAATGTAAAGATTGAAAGAATTTATATGTGTCACAAAAACGGCAAAGGAAATTTGGGATACTTTGTTAATCACTCATCAAGGTAATAATCAAGTCAAAGCAAATAAAATAGATCTTCTTGTTCAACAATATGAACAATTCATGATTCCGGAAGAGGAATCAATAGATAATGTTTTTGCTAAATTTAACACTATTATTACTAGTCTAAAAGCACTTGATGAAGGTTTTTCTAGCAAGAATTGTGTTAGGAAGTTTCTTAGGGCATTGCATCCTAAATGGCACGCAAAAGTCATGGCAATTGAAGAATTAAAGAATCTAACAACTCTTTCACTTGACGAACTTATTGGAAATTTAAAAGTCTATTAAGAAGTAATCAAGAAAGACTACAAAATTGTCAAAAACAAAAGAGAACAAAGTAGATCTATTGCCTTGAAAGCTAGAAAGGAATCTAGTGATGAAGATAGTTCAACCTCTGATAGTGAAGATGAAGAATACGCCATGGCCGTAAGAAACTTCAAGAAATTCTTCAAAAGACAAGGACGATTCGTAAAACAACCATATGAAGAAAGAAGATCATTCCAAAGAAATAAAGATGACAAAAATAAGACAAGTGAAAGAAAATGTTTCAAGTGTGGAGATCTAAATCATCTTATCGGAGAATGTCCGAAACAATTAAAATATAAAAATCAAAGTGTAACACCCCCAAATTGGGTCGCAGCGGAATAAGGGTCCGGGGTGTGTTACTTCTTAGATCAGTAACACAAGATAATATAAGAACGACCAAAAAGTCGTTTAAAACTGATACATTAGATTTAACAAAATGTTGTGTTACAAAAGCCCGAAGCTTTACTTGTTTACTTGTTATTATTACAAAGATTTCCAGCCCATAACAGATATACAAAATGTAATGCGACTAAATCTTTAATGCATGACTTCAAAATATAACCACCAATGTATCCTTCGCACCTCGTGCTTAATGATCTCCTGAAAAACATTGCATTTAAAACGTCAACATAAAGTTGGTGAATTTCATAGGTTTATGTAAATGTATATGCAGGACCGCAAGACTTTCCCCGTGATAATGCAACAGATGCAGACATCACAAAATGTAATTACATTTTCCTAAGCTCATGACACCGAAGCTCGACATAAATGAATACAATATATAAATATTGCCTACATTTCCCGTGATGATGTTCAACCCGTAACATCCAAAATCCGACATGATATACGTTCGTTTGTAAACAGGAATTAACAGTTCATGATTCATGGGCATAGTGGGTTATCGCTACTTAGGCAAAACGTAATCATGATAAAATGTACACTTGCGTCCAATTTGTAAAACATGCATATGTTTCTCACCCCAAAAACTTGTAAATTAATAATTGTAAAACATGGGGCTATGAACTCACCTTGAGTGAGTAAACTGATAATAAAATATCTCAAATAAAGACGCGTCACGATAACGTCCGAATGCAACCTAGTTGATATAGGTCGAATCAGTATTCAAGTATGTTGTCTAACAACTACCATATATATATATCTTGTATAGTTATCATCGTACTATCGTTCGGGCTATCATAATTAAGAGGTCATGACATGACGTACGAGGAGCTAGGATACTTTAAATCGTAAATCCAACAACTCGTCAATACGCCATCCGAAGAGGCCTCATTATGAAATTCCCTAGTAATATAGCACCTTGATAACTAATAATATATATATATATATATATATATACATATACATAGCTATATCACCATCTAATTGTTTAAGTGAAATCGTAATTATAAAGTTAAAACGTTTATAATTACGCTTTTAGCAAAAAATGACATAACTTTGTCGTTTTAAGTTCGTTTCTCGCGTTTCTTACGCCCACGTTTTCGTATTAAGATGAGGAATCATAATATTACATTTTTAGGTTTTTGACATTCTGATGTGAATAGTGTTTTTACTGTTCCCAACAGCTCATAATACCGTTTTGATACTTTAATTATCCAAAAACCCGTTTTTGTCGTATCTTATTCGTTATAGCTCCGTTTTTAGCGATTCTTTCGAGCACGTTCTCGTAAATAAAAGTTTTATCATATTATTGATGTTTTAAAAACATAAGTTTCTGTGGTGAATAGTAACTTTTATAAAAATAGTTTTATAAACGTATTTATCGTCGTAAACTCGTAATTAGCGTATCTTCTTCGTTATAAGTCGGATTTTCGAGTTTCTTATCATTTTGGAATCCTCATGAGATGTACTATATTTATAAAACATAAAAGGGCTGTTAAGAAATTCGGACCAAAACAGAAGGTTTGAGGTTTTGTGATTTAGACATGTTTTAAGCTTGATTTTAGTACCATTTAGCTTCAACACCTTATTACAACTACTTCACAACATTTCTATCTTATGTTTTACATATATAAAATCCATTAGGTCATACTTTGCTCAAGAATATCCAAGATAACAAGTTTAACATGTTATTTACATCATTTTCATTTGCAACTTATTAAGTAAATCATTAAAACCCTAATTTGCACTTATACATGTTAATACTTAACCAACATGTTAAAACACTTATACATTCCTTTTAACATAATATTATCATCCATATGACATGTAAATAAGTGTACAAAACAATGATCATAAGTAAAAATTCATTTTACATATTCAAAAGTACCCTAAATGGTGATTTAGCTAAATATAACATATGAACACATAAAATCTTAGTTATGAAATGATTAAGCCTTATATATAACCTTGCTTCGATGAGTAGAGATAATAATAACAATCACACCCTTGTGATTTAACCTCTTGACTTGAAAAATTAGGATGAACAAACTCTTGAAAACACCTTAGAATACCTTAGATATGATGTGTGTATGCTTGTATAATGATAGAAAATCAAGCTATGTATTTGGTTTGGACAAGGTTTTGAGCCGTGGGTTATGAGAGAAATAGGAAGAGAGTTTTTGTGATTTTCTTGTAAAGAAATGAAGTATATGATTTCTATGTGTTAGTTGCTAGCTTTTATAGTGAAAATATCTACTAGTAATGAAATGAAGAGTATGCACTCCCTTAACACTAGTGCATGCATATATATAGCAAGGTATAAAGATATTTGTGTCAAGTGGAAGTATGCAAGGTGGCAAGCTTGATAAAGATGACTAAGAAAAAGATAGGCTTATTTAGGGCTTATCTTTGTCTAGTCATGATACAAGTTGATACAAGATGCATGTATAAAGATCTTTGTGAAGTTCTTGGTCTCATCTTTGCTTATCCTAGTCATATTACACGAAATATATGTATATGTATAAGTTAGATATGTATTTTATCATTTATATAATGTATACTTGTATTATATAAAGTATAATGTAGTATAGACTTAGAAAAATGTATAACTTGTACATTGTAAGTTATGAATTTGAATTCCTTCATAAAGAAATAAGTAAATAGTGATAAATACTGAAAGTTTTAAATAAAATATAAGTATTGAGATAATTTTTGGTAATTTGATGAGCGTAGATAAGTTAAACCATGCTTCCGGTAAAGGCTAAACGTAACCTTATCAGCGAAACGTAAACACTTTACGTAACCAATAAAAATAAAATGTGCAAAGTTAATAATTATCCTCTAAATAATCATATAACACTTGCTTGATGTAAACATTTAATTGTTTAATGCCCGTTTACATTGAATGATCATTTTTAGTTTACGCGATTTAGCTTAACGATTACGATTTAATAGCAAACGCGTAAAAAAAAAAAAAAAAAAAAAAAAAAAAAAAAAAAACCCTAAAAATACATTGTGAATAACATAACTCGTACAATGACACTAAAAACCACGAGGTGTAAAACTATAGAGGTTTGTTCTCGGTTCATCTCTCATGACTTGTGCAATGGTATTATGAAGTAACGCTCCCAGATATCTATATTCCGCTGCGACCCAATTTTTGGGGGTGTTACAGTTACTCTCTTTAAGACGTTTGCGGTATTGCCCTTAAATGTGCAAGCAGACTATCAACCATGACGTCCCCGAGATAAAATAGCCTAGTACCTCTGTTACGGGTCTCCTATTGGCGACCAGAAGCAGAAGGCCTTATAAACCACACGAAGATGAGAGTAGACTGCAAGTGTAGGACGGGACAAGATGGACTGTTAGCTTAGGACGAGTAATATGAGTGCACGGGTTGAGTCTAACTGATGATGCTATATCTTTGTGATAATATGAGAGACTATCCGCTGGAATAGGGTGTAGTGCTTACTGAGCGTACGTCAAATAAACACTCGAGAATATCTCCAACCACATTTTAGACACCAAAAAAATCTGTCCCCCGTTCACGAACGTGGAAGATTTTGGGCTAAAATAGTGGGGAGATAATTCAGACTTTTCAAGAATAAAAAAGTCATAGGTGACTTATTCAGGAAGACTTGGTATTTAGGATAATAATTCCAAATAACCAGTCTTATCTTTATAACTAGCAGGGTATCCGCGCATTGCGGCGGCGGATACCCTGTGACGATTAACCAGAGAAATAAAAATAATTTAATCCCGGTGGGGCCCAATTCACCCGTTTTTATCAGTTTCGATGGGTTCACTCTGGTTCATCTTCGGACGGCTTTTATTGGATAGCCGAATCGATGGTGACTCCGGTTCCCGGTAGAACTCATTGGTCCGGTTTTCAAAACTATATACACCGCCATTTTAGAGAGACATCATATGTACGCTTATATATATATATATATATATATATATATATATATATATATATATATATGTGTGTGTGTGTGTGTGTGTGTGTGTGTGTGTGTGTGTGTTTTTAATAGGTATACAATGTGAATATATAATTGTATTTTTAAGTAATGAGGTGAATTAATCATTTATTAATTACTAGCAGGGTACCCGCGCGCTGCGGCGGGGGGTACCCTAGGATTAAAGTTTAGACGTCAACAAAATAACAATGACGAACTCGTTAACTGAAAAAAATTATATCAGTCTATTCACCCAGTATTAACGATTTCGACCGGTGCTATCTGTTTTGTTTTCTAGTGGATTTTATTGGTTAGCCTAACCGGTGGCCACTTTGGTTTCCGTTTGAACCTGTTGGTATGGTCCGATTTCAAAACCATATGTACTATCAACTTGTTATCATATAAATAGTATAAAACTTTGTGTGTTTTATTAGTTTGTATAATATGTATAATAACATGTATTTTTTAATTTAAGGGTGTTTTAAAAACAACATTAATTAGTGTATTTAATTAGTTTATACTTGTAATATATACATGGAGCATAAAGGACAAAAATGTTGTACATTTTTCTTTAATACTTGTATTTGTTAAAAAGTTGATTTGGTGGTGAAAGGTTGCATTTAAGGATTGTACAATATGCATTATAAGTTGGATTACTTAATTTTTTTGGGCCATTAAATGAGGAGAGAAGGTCTAATCTATTTTATATGTAGTGTAGATATATTAATTATTTTCAATTTCAGATATTTATGTAATGAGATGTTATAATATGAGTATTAATTATGTCTTATGTGGAAACTAGAAAGGGGTGTTGAATAGTTTTTACCGTTTTAAAAATAAAACTTAGATTGTCAACTTATGTGAACTCAATAGATATACACAAGTGTATATGATAGCGATGCAATAAGTAAATAAATAATCTACGAAGTATGAACAAGTAAAGATGAGAAAGATCAAACTGATGACACAATTATTTATAGTGGTTCGGCTACGAAGCTCCTCTTCGCCCTACTCCACTTCTCAAGTACCCAAATTGAGAGTTTTCTTCACTGAGTCAACAAGCTCCCATTAGGCGGAGAAAACCGTATACGTCGCTTACACTTTTTTCGTTACTAAGCTAAATACCGAGTTCTACTTCGAGATAGAACCAATCTAACACACTATGTATTTTATGGCCTAAATACTAACCTATCATACACATATAGTATACAAAACACACAACACAAGATATACAAGAAGAATGATTATCACAATCGGAGTGACACAACTAATCATTAACACATGAATGCTTGACATATTCGTTATGTTTCTTCACTACAGAGTGAAATGAGTTATCACTTGTAAAGGATTTATGTAACAAGTATAATGATCAAAGAATATACAAAAGATAAAAGATGTGTGTAAACATATTTGTCAATAGCTATTTTAAAATGAAGACATAAGGTTGCTATTTATAGGCAACACTTTGAAATTCAAATGTTGTCCTAGACAGCTGGTCGATGCAATCCACGGATCCACCTACGCTGGATCTGTCTTGTGTATTTGGTGGATCTGTTGGAGGAGCTGGGACAGCTTTTGTCATTTTGTGATTAACCACAAATCTTTACAAAATATTATTTTGTACTTAATAAAACTTGTTTATTAGATTCTTCTAGAACAAAATATTTCTTATCACCAATAAGGAAAGATCTTCTAGAATTGGGAAGATTTGGAAAGATTTAGAAAGATTGTTTCCACATATGGTTAATCTTATTTTGTCTTACATGATTAATATAACTAGCTTATAATTAATCATGTGTTAACTTAAATCATTTGATTATAAAAGGTTTATGCAAATGATAATATTTTACTTTGATCATTAACTATGTTTAGTAATGCCATATTCACACCTTAAGTGATTTGTCGTCGTCAAGTAAACTTTCGACTAAATAACTTGTTTACGTAAACTTTTGCGTAGTATGAAATTGTATTTGTTATTATCAAAATATGATGATCATTAAATATAAATATCGTTTTTGCGCGAATATTTGTATTAACAATCTCCCCCTTTTTGATGATGACAAAATATAAACTCATGCATATTTAAAAGTTACTAAATAAGTATTTAGTGGATGAGTTTACATCTCTTCTCCCCCTTTTTGTCGAAGCAAAAAGTGTTGTAGAGGCATTCCTTGCAAGTCTTGTCTTGACGATTGCTAAGTCAATTGGTTACGAATGCAAAGTAAAGAATAAAGACTAAATTTCAAGTGCTCTCCCTTGGTGTATGCTCCCCCTCGCTTGGGGCACCAAGGAATCAAGCTATAGATGTTTGCTACAAAACAAAGTGAGTAGGCAAGCACACATATAATAGAAATAATGTTAATTCCATTATAAGTGATAAAACAAAAAATTTGGCATAAAAGCCATTAGACAATAAACTTGTTTTGGATGAACCAGTCATAGTGATGAACTAGTAAGGTTGTATGTGAGAAATGTGGAGAAAATGTGAAGAAAATGGTGTTTGAGGGTGATGATTATAAGGTTAAAGTGGTGATATGGTTTGTATAATGGTTCTTGGATTATATGGCAAACATGTTTTATCTTAAGGTTTAAAATCTCATATAGTATCACATAGCATAAATATAAGATAAAGTAGAAAAAATTAAAAATAAATAATTTTCAAATTTCGGCCCCTGGCCAGGTGATCTACGGATCTGCCTAAACAACGTACGAATCTACTATATTGTAGATCTGTTGATCCTATGTGTCACACCCCTAAAATATCAGAGTATAATGGCAACCGAAGGCGTGTGACTTCATGATTATCATACTTCTAAGCAATACATAACGACCTCTATATGAGACGTTTTAAGAAAATTGATCACTTGGATTAGGAAATAATAAATTGTTTAACATTCAGCGAACGCATAAAATAGACAATACGACATTGTTTTAAATAGTACAAGTGATCTTCAGATAACGGGAAAATGACTGCAATGCATGAGACTTCATATAGCATCTTCATTCTTAACACCTGAGAAAAACATTGCTAAAGTGTCAACATAAAGTTGGTGAGTTCATAGGTTTTTTAAGGGCAGAAAATGTAGTGTTTTTGTGAATCAAAAAGATTTCATCCACATATGAAACGAATATAAAAGATTCAGAAGTCATAAAAATTTCATGACAGATTATCTAAGCTCGTAACACAGAAGCGTTAACATATACCAACAATAAATGAATGCTCTTGCAGGTGTCAAACCCGGGACACCCGTAATCTGACTCAAATGAAACTGTGTCTGCTTGACTAATGTCAGTACAAGACAAACAGGGATGTCAATCCCGATAGATCTATCCATAACATTCGCGCTCTGAAAATTAACGGTTCATGATAAATCGGGCAGATAGCAACTTGGGTTAAATCGGGACTTAGACCAAATCAGTAATGAGTAATTGTACTTGTATTCACACGTTTGAAATAAGCAATGTTCTCACCCCAAAAGATGATTTAAAACAGTAGTGTAGGGGCTATGAAAACTCACCTTGACAGTTAACCGCCGGAGATTGAAAAATGGATTAAAGCACGTCAAATAGCGAAACACCTAAGTAATTATGACAAATCTGAGTTTACATTCTAAAACTTAATGTATGCAATGAATTATGCAAATGGTCAAAAGGGTATTGCCGTTTATGAGTTAACATTTTACGTTTTCAAAGTGTTGATTTAAACCGTTGGCTCTAGGGACGACTTTACAATTATAAGTACCTATACAGGAATCTATACTATCACGCGTCGCAATTTATATTCACAAGTCCATGTGATTTATATTTAAAGAAAATATAAACATTATTTGTATGTCACTAAGTGTATATATTTTCTCATCGTGTTTATTTATTTATATCGTTGTCGTTAAATAAATTTGTATAATTATCGGATTTATATATCACGGTTCGCTCACACGAATTAAGTTTCTTATCAGAAGAATATATTTTAATCCCTTGACTTTCCAAATAATAATATATATAATATATATAACTTTTATATTTTATATTCTTTTATTCTCATAACTTTACATATTTAGACCCGAATAGACTTTTAAAAAATATATTTTTAGCGTTAAATACGTTTTTATAAACCGTGTTTTAAAATTTATTACGCCTTTAACCTCGTCTTTGTGTGTTTACAAAAATTTTAAGTCAATTAAGAAAAATGTTATTTTAGAAACCTTTTTCTCCCACTTATGACGAACTGAATCATTTGCTCCGTTAAAGGATTTTCCAATCCCATTTGGATCGTTGGAACGTTTCGAGGACCCGAACAACATGCGTGTTTCTTATATTTCTTTGTGTTCAAACTCTTATAAAAATGGATTTTGCATGCATGTTTTAAGGAAAATATTTTATGAAATGTTTCTATAAAATACTCAACCCATGTGGCTTACAACTTGTTTTCTTTCCTTTCCCCTTTTTATGTTTTTTGTCGTCCGACAGTGGGTCGTACCCACTTATCTTGTGTTTTCTTCTTCACCATGTAACCTCTCATGTGTATATATATATGTCACGTGTTTCACTTCTTCCTTTTTCCCTTTTGCTGCCCAACCGACGCAACAATAGTGGGTTATAATACTCACTGTTTCGGTTTCTTCTCACTTTCTACGCATCCTTAAGTATTACTAGTTGGGTCTTCATAATAATCCCGCGTGGGTCTAGATTATAGGTTAGTCACGAGATTGGTGAAGGTCGAGGCACAAGGAAGAATTTCATGCACTTAAGCAGACGCAACCGTGGTTGTTGTGGCCATGTTTCCTTGCAACACAACGCAACGCCCATGACCAGGCGGATCACCCCTTTCATGGCTTAGTGATACATTTCATGGTGCTATTTGTGTTAAGGGTTTATGAGGTATGGGCACGAACCAACGAGCATGAGTTGCTCGTCCTTAACTAAGTACGTGACGCACCATTCAGCGAGAAAAAGGTCGATGTGGTTCGTCTTGGGTTGCTTGGTCATGCCCATGGTATGTGTCGAGGTCACAATGTAAGGGTTTCTTCAACATCTCATGCGAAATTCTAGTGCATGCTAATCCCTAGCAAGCCAACGTAGCAAGTCTTATGCGTGTTTAAGGTTAATGGAAAATCCATGGTTTCGTTATTTATTATTACGCAGGAAAGGTATTTCTAAGTTCCTTACTTGTATGTAATTATTCATGTATGTCACGCCCCAAACCCTTGCATGCGTACGCACATATTAACCCTGCGTGGGTTTTATGTCGTGTATAGGTCATGCGACATCGAGGTCTCATTAAACTACATGATGAATGACATATAAATATTAAACCATGAGGACGACTTACCGAGGTCCAAGTTTGTCAAACGTTGAGGAGGAATGATGATGATAAGAGCTCGAACTTGGTTGCTACTTCTTCTAAAGCCGACACCCACTTACTCTTGCACTCACAAAAATCCTCACTAAATTGTGTTGTTTTAACTACTTGTTTTATTTTCATATTTAGTTCTGATAGAATAGCTCCGTGCAAGGTTTCTCTGATTTATACTCGGGAAGTCTTTGATTGGTTACTAAATGTTGCCTGTGGAATGGACCCTATACTAGAATATTGAGCAAAAATGAAGTTTTTCTACTATTGTTTATACAAACATTGCCTCTTTTTCAAATACTAATAAGGAATCTCTACTAAATCTATGATTCTCCATTTGAAATTGTATCAGATTATAAGACGTTCATGTGATGGAGATAACAAAATAAGAAAATGTAGGGTATTGTTAAGGATTTATGATGATGAATGTCTCATTATATTGTATATTGGGTTTTATATACATTCATCTGTATATACATCTGATATTTGAAATTTTTATATGAATATATATATTATAAATTATATTTTATCTTTGGTTGGATTCAATTTAGATTGCCAATGGTTTATTATTCTGTATGATGCGTTTTAGAAGTGTTACAATTAAAATGGCCTCATTTCAAAAAAGGAAAAACAGTATGGATTTAATCGTTACGCATTCAAAAATATCCTTTTAGACACAGAGTAATAATGGTGATATTCACGTGCAAATTAAGTTTTCCATGACAAACTTTCAGTACATGACTTTTACTTAACGAAAAGAGAATCTAATTTTTTTTACGGGGTGCCACACCATGTTCCTACAAAAACAGCCAGAACTACATTTTGCAGCCAAAACCCAAAACGAATAAAGAGATAGGCAAGTAGTGTGGCAAATATAGACTAATTGTATGCAATTCATTACATATAATCTAATAGTCTCGCATATTATCATACTAATGTTACAAATACGAATTTAAAGTAGTCTAGTTAAGATTCTAAAGCTTCCTATTACATACTTATTTTGAATTACCATTGTGAATGATCATGATCGTGATGATCATGCAGACCGCAACGATAATCATCAATGATGTCATCATTGGAGGAGAATTTGCTCATCGTGTCCATTGAGGGATTAAAAGAAATGAATTATTTACTTTTGAGAAATAAATGAGTTCTTTTGATTATTTTGAAGAGCTTAGATAGAAGGAGACCGTAAGGTAACGGTTCATTTGGATAGTTTTTAGAGTGTAGCATTTGTTTAGCCACGAAGTATGCTAGATTTAATGGAGTGGAGGTAGTGATACAATAAAGCATGTATGCACCACAAGCGGATAACTGGATTTTGGGTCCATTGTTACAGAGAATGTTTTCTCTGATAACAATTTTTATGGTTTTAAGGTAAGGACACACTTCATCAGTGTAAAGGAAATTTGGATAAAGTGTGTCGTATTTTTATCTGTTGATTCTTTTCTTGGTTATGTTAGATATGATTGAAGTGGGATGATCAAGGTCTGTGAAATATGGATTTTTTGTTTGTGAGTTATTGTGATTTAAAATGGATGTGAGCGACCATTCATTGCTATAAAAGGAGTGCCCTTCGTGAGGAAGACCTAGAAGAATTATGAATTCTCTTAGAGTAAAAAGAAATCTTTCTTTATATATGTTGAAAGAGACAAACCAATCATTGTTTAACGGATAAAATAAAAGGATCGATAGATTTCAATGAGAAATTGTGGGTAAATCTTTCCTTCTAAGTGGTAGAAGGATTGAAAACCATTTTTAAGAAAGATTTCTTTAAGATTAACTTGAGTGTTGAAGTTGCTATCAATGATTCTTCCTTCATGTATGGTGCAATTTGCAAAGTCTTCATATGACATTTGATATCTAAGTAGTTTATTGTGATTTCAAATAGAAAATGTCATAGATAAAATATAGTGCGATTTCTAAGTGTGTGTCTATATGGACGTAATGTGGATGTGCGGTTTACTTGACTCAAACAAAAGAAAAGTAGCGATAATACAAGTAATAAGCAAACCTTAATGCACAACCTATGTTTGATATTGCTCTAGGCGAATGAAACAAGAAATGCTTATGAATTAAGCACCTCGTAAATACATTCATGAGTGTTAATGTATGAAGAAAATGTTTTTGCGTTGTATTAACAATGTAGTTAAACAACACTTGTTTTGAAAAATTCCTAGAAATGAGGTTTTATTCAAAAATCATAATTTGGGGTTTTTGGTGAAAATTGATTTTTGGCGAATCACATTAATTATGTATTCTAAGTATCAGAATAGTTATACACTACTATATCTTAGTCCTAATTGTGCAAAAATTGCATGAACAATTAAAATCCCTAAATTATTTTATTTATGTAAAATTGAAACCTTAGACATGACATTAAGAAGAAAATAAGATGAAATCACTTACACTAGTAGTCTTAGATTGATGATTTGTTGATGATCTTTGTGATTAATTGCTCCAATTGCCTATTATTATGATATTAGTTGTAGGGTTTTGTGGTTTTTAGTTCGTGCGTGTGTTTAGGATTACTAATAAATGTGATCCTAATTTTTTTAAAAGACTAGTATTTTTCCGCGTTCATATACTCATGGATCTACCTAAATATGGACGTAATCTCCCTATTGTGGGATCCTAGAACGCACGGCTAAAAATTTAGCAGAGTTATTTTTAAGCAATAGAGATAATGTTTTGTATTTTTGCAATTGGAGAGTGTTTTAAAAACTATTAGGAGTAAGTGAATTAATTTTCAAAGTTGACGTTCAAGTTTTGAGCAAACCATGCAACTTGTCATGAATTTCCCGATGGAATATCAACGCAGTCGATCCTACTAGGAGTGTGTTAACTTTTAGCATAAATTTGACCATTGCTAATAACACAAGCATTTATGAACATTTAGACTCAACAAAACATCGTCAACACAAGTGTGAATTATAATTCGATGATTGTTCTTTTCGTCTTTTTCAATCGATTTTGTAATTTCATTTATTGACCATACATGTAGACATTAAAAATATCCATGGTCATTTTATTGATATTTTCTTTATCTAGTAGAATTCTAATCTTGATTATGTTCATGACCAGAGGTTTTGTAATTGGAACTTGTAATGAGAATTAAAATCTTTTGAATAATGATTAATTAATTCATTAAATTTCTGTTTACGGTTATTTTTGACATGATGGAGGATCACTATCCATGATGAGTTCCATCATTCCTAATCCTAATCTTAAATAATTAAATACTTCGCGTTTTAAAGGCTTAGTCAGTATATCGGCTATATTATCTTCGGATGCAAATTTCTTGATAGAAATGTTGCCTTTTTGGAGGTTGTCGCGAAGAAAGTGGTGATGGATTTCTATATGTTTAGTTGTAGAGTGTTGTACGGGGTTTTTAATTAAGTCTATGGCGCCTTTATTGTCACACATAATCGGAACGTCGTCAAGGCATATGTCATAGTCGATGAGAGCTTGTTTCATCCATAGTGCTTGTTGACATGCCTTCCTGGCAGAGACGTATTCGGCTTTGGTCGTGGAGATAGTAAGGGCCTTTTGTTTCTTAGTGAACCAAGATGTAAAACAACATCCCATGAACATACAAATGCCGCTAGTGCTTTTGCGATCAACGTAATCGCCTACGTGGTCGGAGTCGGCATAAACTATAGTTTCTACTCCGGTTCCTTTCGTATACCATAAACCTAAATGTAAGTTCCTCTAATAATACCTAAATATACGCTAACGCTTCTAAGTGGGACTCAGTCCAAATCGTATAGGAGGTAGGATATCTAGGTTGTAGTGATGAATCCCAACTATTCCCAAAACTTATCTAATAACTATACAAATTATTAAACCCCTCTGAATAAGTTCCTGTTCTTTTTAAGTATATTGAGTGATAAGTGCAGAGACCGGTCGGTTCCTACACTATGGATAGTCATAGATCCTCCCTAGTACCCTGTGGATCCCATATTGAAATTATAATCTAATAATGGGGCAAGCAAGGTCCAAACCACCCGTACTACCAAAACCCAAGGTTACACGATAGTCATGGAATATCTAACAAAACCATAATCTAACAGGAAACAAACATCATAACAACAGTAACTACATAACTAGGCCAGCACTTTAAGTGCTTAGCCGCTCATAGCAACAAAAACACAGCAAGAAATAGACGTAATCATAGATTGAAAGCTCATAATTCTTACAATATTCATATTTGAACGATTAAATACAAAAAGTAAGTAAAGTGTAATCTCCCTTGGACTCCAGGTGGAATTCTTTGAAGGTTAGAAGCCTTTGTCGCCTCTCCAATTAGCTGTGGAGGGAGTGATGTCGGAATAGCTTGAAGGAGGCCTCTATTTATAGGTATCGAACCTGTTACGGCATAACTGATAAAGATGTTACGCCGTAACATTCTTACGGCATTCCATATTTAAGAAGTTGTTACGGCGTAACCAGATATGGTGTTACGCCGTAACCTTTAAATAATTTCCAAATACTTGTTTACGGAGTAACTAGATATGGTGTTACGCTGTAACCTTGTCCTTGATCTTCGTACTTGCTTAATATATGTTACGGTGTAACCATTTTTCGAGTTACGCCGTAACATTCTTCAAATATTTACACTTTGAGTCCTTTTTCCCTTGTTTCTTGTCACTTTCCGGTATTTCACCTGAAAACTACAAAATGATAGAAAATATCTTGTTTTTGAGTGTTAGTGAAACATTTACAGGTAATATAGGGGGTATTTTGCTATCAAAAGTATTAAATATTTGATGTTATCAAAGATTTCCTATGACTTGTTCTAATGGGTGACTTTTAGACTCTTTAATGTTAACGACCTCGTCAACTTCTATGGACTTGTCTTCTACATTATTATTGTTTACTACTTTAGTATTATTTTCAATAGCTTCTTCTTCACCAACATCGTCACTAACCAATGGTGATAATTTGGTAGGAGGAGGACTTTCATCGAATGTCACGTTAAGTGATTACTCGACTTTCATGGTATGTTTATTCAAGATAATGTAAGCTTTGCTATTTTGTAAATATCATAGAAAAACACCTTCGTATGACTTTGGGTCAAACTTAGTTAAATAATCTTTAGTATTTATTATGAATCACTTGATTCCGAATACTTTGAAATATTCTAATGAGGGTTTCCCACCTCTATATATTTCGTAAGGGGTTTTTCTTAAAATTGGTCGAATTAATATTCTATTAAGAATATAAGTTGAAGTGTCAAAGGCGTTGCACCAAATATTTTAAGGTATAAATTGTTCAATTAACATAGTCCTAGACATTTCTTCTAGATTACGATTCTTTCTTTTAACTACCCCATTTAATTGTGGAGTACGAGGAGTCGAGAAATTATGAGTAATGCCTTGTGCATCACAAAAAGCTCCGAATTGTGCTTTGTTATCAAATGGGTTTCCTCATTCTCACCCTTTTGACCAATTAACTGTTAATCCCAAAACACTCAACACTTCTATCTTAACATCCTAAAGAGGGAAATACATAGGCTCAAGTGGTTCTCGCAAAACTCTTAAATCTAAAACCAAACCCTAACCCTAAACTTAATTGAATAAGAAAGAAAAGGAAAAAGGAAGGATTACCTGGGATTAGGAATAAAAGTGTAATGCAATAATCGAACAATAACAATGATCTCCAAAAAACTTTTGAACGTGGTAAAATTTGAGTTTGAGTGTGAAAAGTGTATGTGAAAAACTGATCCGGCGTATCAGTTAGGGTTTTATACCCAAACTCGATACGCCATATTAGGTATTGTCTAATACATCGTATTGGATGAAAATGTTGACTTAGTCAACTATGGCTAATATGATTGATACAACGTATAGACTTTAAGTCGATACGCGACCTTATTCTTGAATTGACAAAGTAAAGTAAACGTACCTTAGCCTCTGTAATTTCTTTGTGTAAACACCATCCTTATAAAACCGCTTGGGGTCGAAGGGAATACCAAATGGCACATATAAAATTTTAATTATGAAAATTAATGGCATCCCTTCGTAAAAACGCTTTTGAATCACAACTTTGATCGTTATGAAATAATCTTTCAAATTGAAATATTTGCGATGTATGTCATGATTCGTTTCAAAACCCTCATCGTACTTATGGGATTGGGCATTAATATCAACACCACCATCCGATTGTTCAATAACAACATCATATGAAGATATACTGACTTCATCATTATCATTTTTTGAATCCGTTTCCAAATCGTTGACAGAAATTAATTTATAAGAAAACAAATTTTTGTCATATATGATAGTGTAATCTTCATCGTCAGATTCATCAAATGATATTTTAAAGTCAAAATCATTGTCATCAAGAGGACTTACTGTGGGTTCGGACGAGATCTTGTGGTCAGTTCCCAAAGGATCATCAAAGACGATGGCTGGGAAATTTGTTTCAAAATCTTTGAAGTAATTAATATCTTTACGATACCTAATCTTTCCGTAAGTGACAGTTTCCCAATTAAACGTCTGACCATGCCTACGAGCTTTTTTAGCTTCAAGCTTGATGTATTCTTCCATGGTGATATTTGAATCATCCATTTCAACCTGACTAAAAAGACACTAGACAAAAACAAACACAAATGCAGAAAAACAAACAAACAAATTAAACGAGTAAAAGCATATTAAACTAATGAACAAGAATTTTAAACTAATCAAAATTATGCTAAAACTAAAATACCAATAAATACAGGAATTAAACAATTTCACTCCACGGCAGCGGCGCCAAAAACTTGATGTGTCGTTGTGCGCAGGTATTATTTTTTATCAAGTTTTACATGTATATTTTGCCGACATTACCTAAAAACAACACTAACAGGTAGTGGCCCCGATCAGTTGTAGCTTCGTTGGTAAGTAAGGTGTCGATCACTAAGAGTGAGAGTGTTAATTTCTAAGTCTACTAGTATTTTAGTTATCTATGTTAGATCTAATCTAAGTTAATTCTAAGTTAAACCTATGTTAAACCTAATTATAACGGATAGAGGGGGTTTTTATTCTGAGATATTGGCACGTATTTTGGTGGTAACTTAAATCTACTTTAGTCATGATAACACACGTAAGCAGATAATCAAAATATAAAAGAGCGTTCAAGCCTATTTTAAGGAAACTGTATTAATCATGATTAATTCAACTAAAACGCAGGTTTGTTTATTAGTGCAATGATTGACTTATCTCGAGGGGAATATCATTCCTAGATTTAGGCGGTACTTCTTCCTAAAATCTAGACACGTTAATTCTGTCACAATTAAACGCATCCGCATAAAGCAATCTTTTGTTGATTATAATCTATCTTAGGAAAGCAATAATGGCGATCTTATCGAATCCTAGCTCAACGAGAATTTACTAACTTACTACTTAACGGCATCTTACATACTAGTAGTCCACTATCCAAGTCCTTACCAAGGGAATCAGAATGTCATTTGTTGATCCCAGGTCACCTGCTAGTCCAACTTGTTCATTAAACCAATGGCAAGGATATGTCATTATTTGTGATCCTATGATTCTAGGTATATAAATTGCGAATATGGAGAGCTATCCCGGCATCTAGCTAGCTTTATATTTTGCATTCCTAGATCCAGTTGAATGATAGGTCACATACTTAAGCACATAAATGAGTATAAATTGATAAACATAATCAACAATCAACGATAAATTAAGCAATCGAAATAAACAAACCAAACATTAAATCTTCATAAATATGGCTAATACCTAAAGGTATTAGCCAATAACCATTGTATCGATTACAAACATAATAAACGAATTAACCAAGGTAACCTAACCGAGTTAAACGAATGATACCAAAAATTGAACGATTATTAGAGTATAAATGATTACAAGGTGTTTCCTATGGAATTAAGTGCGTTACTTGACCTTCTTTGCTCTTCTTGCCTTCTGAAAATCGACTTTTGTGGTTAAGGTTTCAAAAATATGTTTAAGCACACCCTAAACTCGTGTTTAAGGATTGGTATTTATAGTGTCTGGAAATTCGTCGATACGCCGTATTGATTGAGATCAATACGGCGTATGGGGGTTTCTTAGATTAGGGACCACGTTTAATATCTTCCAGAATCTTCAAATACTCAATCTTGAATATGGCGTATAGAGTCTTCTGGATACAGCGTATTGCTTTTTAATTCTTTGTAGTTTCTACTGAAGTGCAGGCATAGATACGGCTTATTTTCCTTGATGGATACAGCGTATAGGTTGTCACAACAGAACTGTTCAGATTTATTTGTTTAAGCTCCAAAATGTGTGCCTTTTAGCATAACTTCACCAATTACTCCATAATTACTGCAAATAACAACTTTAAGCAATTAAGTACCAATTCGTGCAATATTTTTACAAAATGGGTAAGAAACATGGGATAAATGATGCTATAAAAGTGACTTTATTTGATGTCATCAAATATCCCCCACTTGAATCCTACTTGTCCTCAAGTAGACTTTAGAAAACTTATAAAAATGTATCCTAACCGTAGTTAAGGACCTTTCCTTTAAGCAATTATTCGTTCAATTACTAGTACACAACCAAACACCCCATGGAATAGGAAAATAAAATCACTCAATTCACTCAACTAATCTATATGGTAACATGTAATTAATTCGCTCAATTGCTCGGTCATGATGAGTATTCTATTATAAGCTTGACAAGGATACACATCTCTACCACTAAAGCTAAGGAGTGACAAGTCTACAAAGTTAAATTGGGTTTAAAAGGTTCAAGGGTTTGATCACTCTTTTTAATCTCTATCAATACCAATATTTTAGAAAATGCGACATAACCACATATACACATCCATAACGATGGAATAGACATGCATGGTTGCATTCATTCCTTAACTCGAATAAGCTAAAGAATAGGACTAGTAGTCTTCACCAAATGTCATAAACCAGCAAGGGCGACAAAGCATATATACACGGCCGTAACGACAAAATAGACATATATGATTGCATTCATTCCCCCACTCGAGTAAGGGTTAGGACGAAGAGTGCTATAGGGTAGGGATCTTCTAATCCTTTCACCAAAAGTAATAAACCAACAAGGCGGACAAAATCACACATATATAGTCATAACGACGGAATAGACATATGTGATTGCTTGCATCGTCATTCGAGTAAGACCCAAGGTTAGGGATTAGGAAAGGGAAAATAATTGTTGTTAAATAAAAAGAACAAAACAAATAGATTAAGTCCAAACAAATAAGGTACAATGTTGCCAGTAACTTTCCTGACCATCCCTTGAAGAAGACACAAAATCAAAGATAAATGCCTTGATCAATAGATTAATCAAACAACCTTAGTTGGCGTTCCTGTAACGACCAACTCCCAAACATCCATAATATTCATACTTTACAACAATAATGGTGATATCGACCACTTTATACAAGATGATATATTGTTGGTTTATTTCGACCAACATACAACAATACTCTACACAATTATTTTTTTGTATTTTTCATTTTTTTTTAATTTTTTTAATTTTTTTAATTTTTTTAATTTTTTTAATTTTTTTAATTTTTTTATCTTATAAACAACGAATTTTGATGTAATTTCACCATCTTTACGATCACAATGAATCCGAATAATTTATTCATTCTCCTTCATACTTCGGATGTAAAAGATAATTTGTAAAAGTAGTAAAACACACTGAAAAATGAAAACTAAAAATATACACTACTTGCACATTCCCATTGCATTGTGCAATTTTTCCAACCTAACAGTAGATAGAAAATTCACATACGTACCCAATTGCATTGTGCAATTTTTCCAACCTAACCATAGATAGAAAATTTTGCATTGCGACAGGAAATACAATATTTTACACAAAAGCAACTAGCAACCGATTAAGGACTTAATCTAATAGGGTAGGCTAAGGTGTAAAGGTGTAACGAAACAAAATTTGGTGTGAAGAATCGCTTTGGTTTTCTAGGGGTATCTTACTCTAAAAATAAGAGTAAACAAAAGGGTTTATACGGGGGTTAACCAACCAGTATAGTTAGTTAATATCACAACATGTATAGGATTTTTAGGTGTAATCCTAGAAATTTACCAGTTTAGAAGATGTCACTCCATGTATTAAAAATAGTGCTTATTATTGTGGTCTCGAGTAGATATACCAAGCCAAGTTCTAAAGTTTACAACATCACCGTTACACTCATACTTTTATGGAATTTAGGTAAACATTTGGAAACGGATAAGGCTAAATTCTCACAATATCTAACAAGGGTTATGTGTGCGAGTTATGTAACTAATAATTTCATAAAAGTATGCTTGATTTTTTTTTAAATTTAGGTATAATTTAAGCATTTTATTGTGAAAATATGGACAAGTAAGCGTTCTAATTCTCCTCCCCCATTTGAAATATACAAAGACCTCATTGTATATAACATTATGAACAGGAAAATAAAAGAATTAGAACGAGAAACTCTCCTGGGATTTGCTCGGTGTGATTCTCCATGTTGCGTTTATGAGCAAGATTGTAGGTTGTGAAAGTGTCTGTATTCTAGCATGACTACAACACACTGAATTCCAGAATATAAATACTACACCAAAGTCGTCATTTTCGTTCAGTAAGGTCCTGTATAAGATGTAAGAAAAACCAATGCAATTCTATCTCTGCTATTCGACGGTTAGAAAACAAAAACAAAAACGAAGAACTATACAGGAAGTCTATACGCCGTATCCCAAAACCAGGATACGCCGTATTGAGACCTATAAAAAGTATCTGAGGTACTAGTCAGATTGTCAAATACGCCGAATCATATTCATGAATACGTCGTATAGACAAATCTAAAAATAATGATTAATGCAGAAAATAAAAGACTGGATAACGTCCAGATAGTCAATACACCGTATCCATTGAGGTTAGATACACTGTATCGAAAGTCTTGGAAGACAGACTCGATAAAAAAAATACATTTCAGGTTGTCTCCTGGCAAGCACTTTTGTTTACAAAAAAGTCTTTAAGTTAGACTTGTCCTCAGTTCTTCACTCCATCTCGTGTACACTCATTCTTGCTTCATTGTTTACTATTTCGCGAGTAAATTGCGAGTTCCATTGCTATAAATGTTTGCTGAACTTACTGCCAGACTTTACTAATTCTACCTTTCAAAAGTAAATCAGAATATGTTATATCATAATAGATGCATCACCAAAAATAATAAGTTTTCAAGTTTAGATACATCATGATATAAATAAAGTACAAATAGATAACATGTCCACAAAAAGGTAAAACTAGAAGTGTCAAGAGAAGAGAGATCAAGGATTGGGCTGGTCTTCAGTGTGTGGGGCTGCTGAGGTACTAGCCACTCTAGTCCTCCGTTTGGTACGCCTCTGATACGGTATCTGGTAGTCAGCATAACTCATGTAGGTCACCCCACTCGAATCTAGCAGTTGTGATAAACGACCAACCGTCCATGTAGTGCACCTGGCAAAGTCTCTGTTCATCTCGCTCAAGACCTTATGTTTCTCTCCTAAGCTCTCTCAAAATCTATGGACCTCCTCCTCAAGCCTCACCATCCTCTGTGGCATAGTCCTAAGTGCGTGGGCAGCTGAAGGTGCCTGTGCGGGTACCGAATCAGCCTAAACACCCTCTTCGAGAACCTCCTGGTTAACCTGAGCAGCTCTAGCTGCATCAACCTGCTGCCTCTCTGGTCTAGGTTCTACCCAAGCCCAAGTATCCCTTAACCTATCATAAATTCGCAACATGACTAGCTCATCCATATATATCATCGGGAGGTCACAAACCACCACTGTCAAACCCTGAGGACTCTCCTCAGTGAGCAACCCAAAATGCTCAGCTAGACGTACACCAAACATCCTGGCCTTCACTTCCTCCTGGAAGCATATCTCCTTAAATACTATGCCAGCAGGTAAAGGATGTTCACTGACCCCACATCCATGCTCCTAAGATAAAACAAATCGGCTAAGGTCACCTTTTTAGGTGTTTGACTCCTCCCAGCAATGCTGAATGCGATTAGTCTGTGGCACAACCTCATCAAAGGATCCCTAATTGAAGTATAGAAAGGAACGGCACCCTATTAAATCCCTATCAGAAGAAATCCCAGTCTAGTAGGCACTCTGATCGCCCTTACCAGCGATCTCCCTCATACCCTCACCCCAATAAACTCTAAAACCGTTAGAATCTAACTCCTCTGCCGTATGCAAACCCATGGCAAAGATAAACTGTCTCTAGATCATATGGCATCTAACCCCTTCTAGCTGAAACTGTAGTGTCCCAGCATCATCTAGATACAAAACCCCCTTAGCAATCGTAAATGTGCTAAAGAACTCTAAGATAAGCTCGTGCACCAGTGGTCCCCTAGTCTCAAACAACCATCACCAAGCATGGCTAGTACATATAACCTCTCCTTGAGCATTAGTGTGCTCCATCCTCAACATATCAGCCAAAGCTCCTCTTATCTCACCAGTCAAAGTGTCAAAGTTTAATGCCTGCACTTTATGCACCTGTCTATCATATATCCTCTCTAATCTCCTCTCAAAGTCCATAATATCAGCATCAGTATACTCTAGGCCCTCATATCTGAGCCATAAGTGTCTCTGATCTCTAGGAGGTAATTGTGTCATATCTGTAAAACTCAACGTAGTCAGTACACAAGAATAAAGATTATAAATCTACTGACTAAGGGGTAAATGCGGCGTATGGGAATATCCAATACGCCGTATAGAGGCCCATTAAATACCCCCTATCCAGAAAATACTTAATACGGAGTATTGAGGGTTTTTAAGTTCAATACGATATAGATACTAATAGGCATATAACGGATACGGAGTATCGAGATGATATGGGTAGACAAAAGAGGTCAATACGGCGTATACGAATAATGAATACGCCATATAGGGTTTGAAAGCATTAGGGGTTCAAGAGTCAAATACGCCGTATTTAAAGACTTAATACGTCGTATAGCTTTTTCCAAATTTGGGTAAAAATGTATAATACGCCGTATCCGTTTAACTGGATACGCCATATTGGATTAACAGTTAAAAATCAAATGGGTTTCCCCATTCTCACCTATTTGACCAATTAATTGTTAATCCCAAAACACTCAACACTTCTATCTTAACATCATAAATGGGGCAATACATAGGCTCAAGTGGTTCTCGCAAAACTCCTAAGTCGAAAACCTAACCCTAACCCTAAACTTAATCGAATAAGAAAGAAAAGGAAAAAGGAAGGATTACCAGGGATTAGGAATAAAAGAGTAATGCAATAATCGCACAATAACAATGATCTCCAAAAAAAAATTGAACGCGGTAAAATTTGACTTTGAGTTTGAAAAGTGTATGTGAAAAACTGATCCAGCATATAAGTTGTGTTTTTATACCCAAACTCGATACGCCGTATTGGATGAAAATGTTGACTTAGTCAACTCTAGTTAATATGATTGATACGAAGTATAGACTTTAAGTTGATACGCCGTATGCAGTTTAGGAGACCTTATTCTTGAATTAACAAAGTAAAGAAAACATACCTTGGCCTCTGCAATTTCTTCGTGTAAACACCATCCTTATAAAACCGCTTGGGGTCGAAGGGAATGCCAAATGGCACATATAAATTTTTAATTATGAAAATAAATGGCATCCCTTCGTAAAAACGCTTTTGAATCACGACTTTGATCGTTATGAAATAATCTTTCACATTGAAAGATTTGCGATGTATGTCATGATTCGTTTCAAAATCCTCATCGTACTCATGGGATTGGCCATCAATATCAACACTATCATCTGATTGTTCAATAACAACATTATCCGAAGATATACTAACTTCATCATTATCATTTTTTGAATCCGTTTTTAAATTGTTGACAGAAATTAATTTATAAGAAAACAAAATTTTGTCAATATGACAGTGTAATCTTCATCGCCAGATTCGTCAAATGATATTTTAAAGTTAAAATCATTGTCATTAAGAGGACTTATCGTGGGTTTGGACGAGATCTTGTGGTTAGTTCCCAAAGGATCATCAAAGATGATGGCTGGGAAATATGTTTCAAAATCTTTGAAGTAATTAATATCTTCATGATACCTAGTATTTTATCAATTAAATGTCTGACCATGCCTACGAGCTTTTTTAGCTCCAAGCTCGATGTATTCTACCATGGTGAGATTTGAATCATCCATTTCAACCTGACTAAAAAGACACTAGACAAAAACAAACACAAATGCAGAGAAACAAACAAACTAAACAAGTAAAAGCAAATTAAACTAATGAACATGAATTTTAAACTAATCAAAATTATGCTAAAACTAAAATACCAATAAAAATAGGATTTAAACAATTTCACTCCCTGGCAGCGGCGCCAAAAACTTGATGTGTCGTTATGCGTATGTATTATTTATTATCAAGTTTTACATTTATATTTTGCCGACATTACCTAACAACAACACTAACGGGCAGGGGACGCGATCGGTTGTAGCTTCGTTGGTAAGTAAGGTGTCGATCACTAAGAGCGAGAGTGTTAATTCCTAAGTCTACCAGTATTTTAGTTATCTATGTTAGATCTAATCTAAGTTAAACCTATGTTAAACCTAATTCTAACGGATAGTGTGGGTTTTTAGTCAGAAAGACTGGCACGGGTTTTGGTGGTAACTTAAATCTACTTTAGTTACGATAACACACGAAAGCAGATAATTAGAATATAGAAGAGTGGTCAAGCCTATTTTAAGGAAACTGTATTAACCATGATTAATCCAATTAAAACACAGGTTTGTTTATTAGTGCAATGATTGACTTATCTCGAGGGGCATATCACTCCTAGATTTAGACGGTACTTCTTCCTAAAACCTAGACACGCTAATTTTATCATAATTAAACGCATCCGCATAAAGCAATCTTTTGTTGATTATAACCTATCTTAGGAAAGCAATAATGGTGTTCTTATCGAATCCTAGCTCAACGAGACTTTACTAACTTACTACTTAACGTCATCTTACATACTAGTAGTCCACTGTCTAAGTCCTTACCAAGGGAATCAGAACGTCATTTGTTGATCTCATGTCACCTGCTAGTCCAACTTGTTCACTAAACCAATGGCAATGATAGGTCATTATTTGTGATCCTATGATTCTAGATATATAAATTGCGAATATGGAGAGCTATCATGGCATCTAGCTAGATCTATATTTTGCATTTCTAGATCCAGTTAAATGATAGGTCGCATACTTAAGCACGTAAATGACTATAAATTGATAAACATAATCAACAATCAACAATAAATTAAGCAATCGAAATAAACAAACCAAAAGGTATTAGCCAATAACCATTGTATCGAATACAAACATAATAAACGAATCAACCAAGGTAACCTAACAGAGTTAAACGAATGATACCAAAAATTAAACGATTATTAGATTATAGATGATTACAAGGTGTTTCCTATGGAATTAAGCACGTTACTTGACCTTCTTTGCTCTTCTTGCCTTCTAAAAATTGAATTTTAAGGTTAGGGTTTCAAAAATATGTTTAAGCACACCCTAAACTCGTGTTTAGGGATTTGTATTTATAGTGTCTAGAAATTCGTCAATACGCTGTATTGATTGAGATCAATACGGCGTATTAGGGGTTTCTTGGAGTAGGGACCACGTTCAATATCTTCTAGAATCTTTAAATACTCAATCTTGAATAAGGTGTATAGAGTCTCCTGGATACGGCGTATTGCTCTTCAATTTTTTGTGGTTTCTAGTGAAGTACATGCACAGATATGCTGTATTTTCCTTGATGGATGTGGCGTATAGGTTGTCAGAACAAAACTCTTTAAATATCTTCGTTAAGCTAAAAAATGTGTGCCTTTTAGCATAACTTCACTAATTACTCTATAATTACTGCAAATAACAACTTTAAGCAATTAAGTACCAATTCGTGCAATAGTTATACAAAATAGGTAAGAAAGATGGGATAAATGATGCTATAAAAGTAATGTTATTTGATGTCATCATCTTTGTAGGTAGAGAATAGACTTTTGTTTCCCGTCATATGTTTGGAGCAACGGCTATCTTTAATCCTTTCGTCTAGCTCTAAACAAGTTCGCAGGCATACCTAATTAAGTAAAAACAAACTCAAACGCTTGGTCCCTAATATCTCATGGGTCAAAAAACGTTAGTGTTGTACATCCCTTGCATTTGTTTGGGATATTGAAATGGGATGCAATTTCCCATATGTAGAAAACCTTGATTTTGATTGTTATTCCAATTCATAGGGTAATGATTCTGATAAATTGGTCCGCTAGAATTTCTTCTAGGTTGAGGAGTGTTGTGTCTTGGTTGAGAAGAATTATTTCTTCTAGATGGCGGTGTTTTGGATCTAGACTCGGTTTTAAAATATCCAAAACCATTTTAAGAGATGGTTTGTGAGGCGGTCTTTTTGAATTTTCAATGCTATTATGTATTAGTTTCTTTCTAATAATAACAAAATCTGATCGCAAAGACATAGGTGGACTAAAAACGTGTTCTGCCACTTTTTGGCTGATCGACGGTGAATCTGTTTGCCTTTATGGTAGATCCGTCCCCTGCCTTTATGGTAGATCCGTCCCCTGCCAATTCAGCGGTCGACCCAACAAAATTTATCGGTTTTGTCCCGCTTGTTGACGCTTTACTTTTATCAAATCCTAAACCTATTTTGCAACTAGACGACTTTTGAATATTTAGCATTTCTCTTACTGAATTAGCGCTTTTATCAAATTTGACAAATTAACTTGAGTTTCTTTAAGTTTAGCGTTTTCTAAACGGAGTAGTTGACATGACTCACAACCAATGTCAATTTCTTTGTTTCTCTTAAGTTTCATAATTTTCTCATTCAACTCTAAAATTTCTTTTTCCAAAAGATCTCTTTTAGTTTTCAAAATTTTATTTTTGTTGATGATTTTTAAGCTAATTTCACATAATTTATCAAACTCAATTTGCATACTATCGTCATTAAAAGAAGAAGCATTATCACTATAATGAGAAGAGTCAAGAGTTGCCTCATTTGACGATTAAGCAATGAGACAAGTTTCATCGTTGGTTTTGTCCTTGACTTCATTTTCGCTATCGCTCCAACAACCCCAACAAATGATTTTTGATCCTTGTTTCGTGGAGGCTTTAGACATTCTCCAATGAGATGATTCGGATCACCGCATCTAAAGCATATCCTATCACTCTTGCGTTTCTTATCACCCTTTTGCCGGAATGACTTATTCTCTTCACGTGGTTGCCTAACAAATCTACCCTTCCTTTTAAAGAACTTTTTAAAGTTCCTTACGGCCATAGCATATTCTTCGTCATCGCTTCCGGATGTCGAAGTTTCATCATCACTAGACTCTTTCTTAGCTTTTAAGGCAATGGACCTGACCCTTTCGTTTTTGCCTTTGTAAATTTCAGAATCTTTTTCCATGACTACTCCATGTACTTTTAGATTTCCGATAAGCTCGTCTAGAGCTAGTGATGACAAATATTTTGATTCTTCAATCGTCGTGACATTTGCTCTCCATTTAGGATGTAGAGCCCTAAGAAACTTCCTAACATAGTTCTTGATAGAAAAACCTTCATCAAGTGCTTTAAGACTAGTAATAATAGTGTTAAATCTAGCAAAACCGCTATCAATAGATTCTTCTCCAAGGATAGTAAATTATTCATATTGTTGAACAAGAAGATCAATATTATTATCCTTTACTTAGCTATTACCTTGATGTATGATTAACAACGATTACCAAATGTCTTTAGCCATTTTATACATAAAAATTCTTTCGTATTCCTTTTTAGGTAAATCAATATAAAGAACAATTTTAGCTTCATTATTTTTAACAAGTTTTTTTTAAGTTCATCGGTTTGTTTTTCAAAAGGAACTATTTCTAAAACTTTGGTGACTTCATTTTTGGCAACCGGTGGAAAATCACCATTCATGATAATATGCCAAAGATCTAAATCTTTTGCTTTCACATAAGTTTCAAATCCATTTTTCTAATATATAAAACAATCGCTTTTGAAAAGTGGTGGTGTTTGCATAGATTGTCTTTCTAGATATTTATCGGAACCCATAGATCGATTCAAGCTTTAATGTACAATTTACGTTAAAGATCTTGGGTAACCTGGTTATGATACCAATTGTGAAAACTAGAAGGGGGGTTGAATAGTTTTTACCGTTTTAAAATTAAAACTTAGAGTGTCTACTTATATGAAGTCAATAGATATACACAAGTGTATATGATAGCGATGTAGTAAATGAGTAAGTAAATGCAGAATATAAATAAGTAAAGATAGGAAAGATCAAACCAATGACACGATGATTTATAGTGGTTCAGCTACGAAGCTCCTTTTCGCCCTACTCCACTCCCCGAGTATCCAACTCGAGAGTTTTCTTCACTATGTCAACAAGCTCCTTTTAGGCGGAGAAAACCGTACACGTCGCTTACACTTGTTTCGGTACTAAGCTAAATACCGAGTTCTACTTCGAGATAGAACCAATCTAACACACTACGTATTTTTAAGACTTAAAATAATAACCTATCATACACATGATAACACAACACAAGTAGATGAAATTATATAAATATCACAAACGTGATGACTCGATTAAACTAATAACACTTGAAGCTTGATGTCTTCTTTTATGTTCTTCACTAAAGAGTGGAATGACTGGATTACTTGTAATGGATTGTAAAACAAGTATAATGATCAAAGAATGTAAAAGATAAATATGCAAGAGAAAAATATATTAGAAAGGGTTGTTTAAAATGAAGACATGAGGTTGCTATTTTTAGGCAACATTTGAATTTCAAATTCTGGCCTAGCTGGCAGTTTCACGGATCTTCCTTAGCCTGGCTCCGTCTTTGGTTATGGTAGATCCATGTGATGCAACTGACACTTATTTTGTATTTTAGTGATTAACCTAAATCTTAACAAAACATTCTTATGTACTTAAAAATCAGATTTAATAGATTCTTCTAGAAGAAAATATTTTTTAACATGAAAATGGAAAGATTTTCTAGGTTTGAAAGATTTGGAAAGATTGGTTAATCATATTTTGTCTTATTGATTAATATAACTAGCTTATAATTAATCATGTGTTTACTTGAAATAATTTGATTAGAAAATGTTAATGCAAATGATTAAGTTTGTATGCAAGAAAAAATATTTTTCTTTAATCATTAACTACGCTTTATAATGCCATATTCATATCTTAAGTGATTTGTTGTCGTCAAGTAAACTTACGACTAAATAACTTGTTTACGTAAACTTTTACGTAGTATGATATTATATTTGTTATTATCAAAACTTGAATATCATTAAATATAATTATCGTTTTTACGCGAATATTTGTATTATCACAAGTATATATGTTTATATACACTTTTTAAATTATGTTGACGTTTGATTCGCAGCAAGTAATCAAATGGATCATACCCTAAGTTTTTTGTTACATGAACAAGGAAAAAAGTAGTCTATGTGAACATGTGTTTATTTTGTATAAATTTGGCAGGTGGTTAGAGGGCACACTTTGTCACCCATATACCATGTTAAAAATAACCAAAGTTAATATAGTCTGCAGAAATAATTTCATTTAAGATTATAGTATTTTCATCAAATTAGTAAATGTGAACATGTGTTCATCGACTAACTAATAACTATGTTCATCCAGATCACTAATAGAATAATTCAATTAATCTATTCCGGTATAACATCGATCGATAAACCAGTGTAATACAACATGTTTTTCTTTCTAGTACACAACAGAAACATTACGATACTATAATAACAGAACGTGGTAAATAAACATCATAGGCGGGATGGTAAGCATCGCCATGCCACAGTTTTTTGAGGATTTTACAAAAGACCCAAAACAAATCAAGCATGTTTAACTCCTTTAGCATAACGGACGCCAATCAATCTCACGTCGTCAATGATTGGGCCGCAAAGAGAACCATCGACCTTCATTTGATAAAATGTACTCAAGAACCGGATTCTTGTACGTGCTGTCACA
>BQNB010002722.1:0-24536 GCA_026074375.1 Tanacetum coccineum
CATCATCAAACATCGCCTTGTAAATATTTTTGAGAAAAGCAAAATACAAAAATATAAAACTTCAAAAAGAAAATACAAAATCAAAAAATTTCCAAAAAGAATCTTCTCGACATGTCTCTTGAAATCGATAACATTTAATTGCCCAGAAATGTCGATTAACATTGACACGGTGTGTGTAAATGAAGTTCGAGCGAGAGTTTCAAATGCTTTCAAAACATGTCATTTATAATTTTTCTTAATGGCTTATGTACAAATATCAGTACATAACCCGGACTTTAAATAAAGGAAAATTTATCTATAAAGATAACTTATCCTAACAACAAGAAAATCAACATTTCTCGATCTTGAGCTGTTCTTACAAAACATTTAAAGTTTTGAGCTCAAGAAAAGGATATTGTACGCATAAGTGCGCTTTCCCTTAGAGTTAGAAGAGAAGTCTTCTAACGTTTGGTTTTTCAAAAAGTTGAACACAATTTTTCAAGAATTAAGCACTGACGATTCATAATCCTTCAAAATTGCGTGTTCACCACTCCATCCCTCAAAAAAGTTTTTCAAGACAATTCTTTCACAATTGGTGTCATTTTTTTAAATGAATCAATGTTTGAGGGGGAGTTTTTCGAAAAACGAAGTTTTAATTAGTTTGGATACATCAGCACGGCAATTCTCATGTATTCAAAACATTAAGTGTTCTACCTCAATTTTATATCCATTTTACTACTTGGTATCATTTCTTTTGGTGTCAAACATATGTAAAATTGAGGGAGAGCAAAAAGAAAAAGTTTTTCACATAATTCATGCTGATAATATCTTTTCTTCACGGAATTTTCAAGACAAATTTTAATCACCTTGTATTTTCAAAACTAAGTGTTTATTATTTAAAATAAGGGGAGAAATGTAATTAAAATGTGATCTAAAATGTGATCTAATCGACTCAAAGTGCTGAAAAGTCAGAAAAGGTTTTATTGTTCGATCTTATACCCAACAACATCTTAATTTCATGACGATTCTGAAGTCATAAGGTGGTTAGGTTAGGAATCAGTCCTATGATCCAACCAGAACCGGAGGGATCTACCCAAGGACAATCCATAGTTAGAAATAGCAGTCCTTAGGTATGATTGGAGATAAATGAATATGGGAATAATGCTGACTAAGGTTGAGATAACACTGGAACTATCACAACAAGGTGTTAGTAATGACGTCTTAGTAAGCATTGAAGGGGTTGAAGAATTAAAAAGAAATGTATGGATAAAGGGTGAAAAGAAAACAGCCCTCCACACGCTTCAGGCAGAAACCGGGTCAATACGTAATCTATTAGAATCACAAGATGATTGCTGGTATTGAAGACAAGACATCATGGAACCAGTGATGCACTGCACAACCCTTCCCAGCCATTCGAGTTTCTCTTAAAAGAAACTTGTCTCATTTGTCACGGAGATACACACGACTTCTATTGACTTTCTCACTCTGAGTTAGTTAATATTGAATAGGTGGCAATCTGCTCCAGCCTTCGACTACTAAAACCAAAACGCACAAATCGAGTCTAGAGCCAAGAGATCAATCTAAATCTTGTTAGGACACAACCCATAACAAACACTTGTATCATCAAGTTCACAAGCTATTAACAAGAGTCTTACGCAAATCCTTATGATTTTGCCAGAACATCAGAGTGATACTTCAAAGTATTTACAGTGACGATGGAAATCCTGCTTGAGTCAACAACAAACAAGCTCTCGGTAGGTGACTTGCGAGATTCTATATCAATCAAACTTGTGATAACTGGATATCGATGCGGTCCAGTAAATAAACGGCAATATTTATACTGATTAACGGGGAACTATGGTTATTACAACCGATTCGACGGAGTGACAAAGACACTCTCGTCTATATCTGTCGATTATCACTAACGTAAACCTGCAGGTTAAACGATGGTGACGGTATCCCATTCCAGCTGAGGTCGATTCATCACCGCATGCTCATGCTCAAACTACAAAGACATACGATAAGCATCAAGATTCAAGAATCAAGAAAGCTCAAGATTCAAAGACAAAGACTTCCGCAAATTCTGATATAAATGATCTTCCTTAAGGTTATCAAGACAAAGATTATCAAGGGAGATTGTCAGCAAGCTTTCAAGATGATGCATAGTATGAGCATGTTGGTCAAAACAGAAGATCGCAAGGTGGCAAAGACTTTAAAGATAAGCAAGGAGAAAGATTTAAAGATCTCGGACTAAATACAAAGTCGAAAGACAATGATAAAGGCACAAAATCAAAGATCGCAAAGCATGAAGGAACAAGCCTACAACGAAGACAAAGACAAAGACCAAGACCACATGAGCTTAATGACAAAAGAATCTCATTGATCTCATGAAGGAGTGTCACAATAAACTCACTTCGGGGGAGATTGTTAGCCTCAAAATATTAAGCCGAACATGAAGTTCGTCCATTACGAATACTTGTCTCGGTCATTCAACTAGTTAACATTGTAATAGGCTAATATAAGGTAACAGGCTCGTTAGTTAATCTAGTATTGTATATGTTGCGGGTTTAATCCCAAGCATATCCCGAGCCCGGTCCGAGTCAAATATCCCACACGTTCCATTTAATGTGTCGGGGTATATATACACATTTTCATTTAGGAAAAGGTGGTTGGTTCATTTGTAAGACTTTTCATTTATCCTAATCAACAAATTCTCTCTTAATTCTCTCACTACTTTCTCTCTCTAAAAGATCATCATCTCCTCTTTATTTTCTTGGTAAATTCGTGTGTGAATCATGAAGTGGAAGTATTAATTGGGTTCCTACATCATCAGATAAATCTTGGTAGGTTGTTTGACTAACGTGTTTGGCAGGCATGAAACAAAGCGGAGCATATCCATTATCATCACAACAATAAACAACCTGACAAAAATACAAAATTCTAAACATAAATACAAGATTAACAAATGTAAAACATATGGTTACCTCTTTGGGAGATGTGCCATCTTTGATGTCCGACTCATCCTCTGATGTGGTCTGTAAAAAATCTTTAATTTGTGGGCCAACTTTCTTCAATGTTTATTCCTTTCCAAAGCCACTTGTTGGTAAAGACCAGCCTGTATGATACTCTCCAATTTGAATATACGTCCTCTCAAACTCATAACCTCTTTCGGTAGTGTCAACAAAGTTTCACATATGCCTTCCAAATCACGAACACGGTCAATTAGAGCAGCCTCTCGACCTTTCTCTCTACCATATACACCAGTATGAAATTCTTTACTAGGTTTCTTCTTTCCCGTACGTGCTGCTGATCTTTTATTCAGATATTGACCATACAGCCCTCCTATGGAAACAGGGGGCTCCTCGGTGCATACCAAATGGAATAATCATTGCTAGGTGTGTACCAGTTAGACTGAATCTCATCTTTTGTTGGGGCTAGCTCTATTAGGGCCTAAAAAAATATATGATACTGTATTACTGACTGGATTGCTTTATTATGGACAAAAAAATATATTCAAATTTTACCTTATGAAAAAGATCGCCAAAATACTCGAACTTGTTAAATTCTGCTTTTCTCCTCCATGACAAAGCTCTCGGGATGATTTCTGGCACTTTGGTCCACCAACGATCCGATACACAAGAACACTCTAAAATCCATATCTGCAACCAGTAAATAATTATTAAGAGTTAAAAAAAGCTTGGTAAAAATATTTGGGCTGTAAACATATTTTGAGAAACTGTTTGGTAAAAAAACACAAACCTTGAAAGCATAAAGAAAACTAGTCAACGAATAACTTGGAACATGATTGAGGTTTTTTCCCAATACAGCAAGGTGCTCATGCTTATGTTTTGAAGAAACGTTCCTAATGGAATCATAAAGTTGCCTCCAAATGTCCTCACCTCAAAGAAATGAGTTCCAAGCACTCAGATTGTTACCCATCTCATAAAAACACATCATTCACAACTGAAACAAATCCCGTTCCTATGAAAAATAACCCTCAAAGATAACACAAACACACAAACTCGAATTGCGTCTTCTTCATTGGAATTTGGGGAAAAACTTTTCTTCTTCCTCAAGTTAATGATATAAACATCAATATCTTAACATCATTCCCTTTCTTCTTAGAGAAATATACGTTTACAATGGGGATAGATATCACCCCCCGATTCCTATACTAACGCGGACAAATAAAACTTAGAAACAACAATTTAAAAAGCAGAGTAATCAAGGCAAAACTCAAGACGTACAATTGGAGACCAGAGGCCATATAATATTATATATGAGTGGCAAATCAAAGCTATCATCATCACTAAAACACTGTTTTTGAAGAACATAATGGATCCTACCGTCATTGTCCAACACATAGTTATATCCAAGCCAAGCGTCCAAAACATTGTTTGTTCCGAATAAATATGTGTACGACGATCTTCATTAAGTCTATCCTTTATTAACTTGAAGTAATGAAGTTTGCTTCTAACATGAATCGTAGCAGTATATTCCTATATTACCAAATTGAAGTTCACAGGTTTAGTCAAATTCAGATTTTCTCATAGACATAATGTTCGTAAACTAAAGACTAACACAATTGTTTACACATTACTAGGAGCAAATTGCTTTTTAAAAAGTAGTACAATGCAGTTCAAGATGGTTCAAAAGGCAGTTGTTCAATGATAACTATGTAACTGTTTAATGAAAACAAACTAACAAACCCGTAAAACATGCATAAGCGTCAATGGATCTAAAACTGTTAATTTAACCGGTTGTATGAATCATTTCAATTGATCTAAAAAACGCTACAAGTGTTGGAGTAATCAAATAGTCACTACATAATACTGGGTTATAATCCTTGCTGAGAAATCAAATCAACACTACCGAAAAAAAACAAAAACATCAACACTAAACTAAACAATTGCAACAAATAAACATACAAAAATTATAGATCTACATAGCAATAAACTAACCTAAGCATTGGTTTGACAGAAAAAACTGCAGCAAGAACTTTTTTGTGTATGTTACTATGTGAAATATTATAGATCTACAAAAAAAAGACTTACCATTGCATTCGATTGACAAAAAGATATGATCAAGATTTTGATGTGTGTGTTTTTACTATGTGAAATATTTTAGAACCAAAATGAAAATTCAAAAATCATAAAAGATAAAATTTCTTAAAAAATACAGTAATAAAGATTTTGTTAGATTGTGCGTACCTTCCCAATGAAAAACAATCAAATCGACGCCGCCGGTAGAGCAGAGAGCACACGCCAGTAGAGCAGTAGAGCATCCGACGTGGACAAACAAACAAAATAGTACTTGAGGGGTATTCGGGTAATTTTGCATTAACTAGTGGGCCACCCCACTAATTTGTGGGGCATCAAAAAATACTTTTAATTGGACACGTGTCAACATCAAAACATGTACATCAGTAGAGCATTCGAGCATGACCAAATTGAGAATTAAAACACTTAGTGGTTGTACTTCTTGGCTAGAACAAGAATTTTCTCAAAAAAGTATGAAAGACACTTGAAATCTTTGTTGAACGAAGATGGAAGGAATGCTCAGTCAAATCAAATCTTTTCTTCGTATCTACATATACTGTGCTTGTGATATGATTCTTTGAATCTTAACCAAGTCAATGTTGATTTTCATGTACCTTAAACAGCCCTTTAGAAAGCAATATCTAAACATATGATTTTTTCGGAAGGATGTTGCGCACATATTTCGGAAGGGTCTTGTACATATTCGTTTATCATAAATACAAATATTTGCACCGTAACATCTTTTTTGGGCTCAACTAAAATTGCACTATAAATAAAAAACGTAACACAAATATGTTAGCATGGTTGCACATATAAAAAAACTGACATTTTTAAATATGAGTTGGTTATTAAGACCCTCCAAAAGTGTTACAAAGATTCTTTCTCATCTAAACATCTTTTTATCGTATTTTTTATTTTTTTCTTTTTATATCGCGTTTGTGCTTGTATTTAAAAATGTAAAATAAAAAATCTCGATCGGAATATTAAATATAATGTTTGTCGGACAAATTAAAATACCTATGAAGAATACGGAGGGGTAGCTGCCTTCTCCCTGTTAATTAAAATGGGTTTAAAACTGCTCTCTCTAAAAAATTTAGGAACATCAACTTTATTAAGTTTTATAGTCAAAACTGTAAAATGTGATATAATGCGGAACGAATAAAACATAAATTAAATTTGGTTATTGTCATGTCATATACTCAGACAATAAAGGGTAAAAAACTGTCCGTTGTCATGTTAATACAGCAGACACAGGGGTATTGTTTTGTAGGGGTAACTATAACATTAACCCTTTTAAATTACTTTAAAATTCATAACTCAAATTGGGCATGGCCCGTGCCAAACTTGTCTAGACAATAATTGTTTGTATACAACTATATAGGGGTGAGCATCGGTCTAAAACCGGACCGAGACCGAATTGATCTAAAATGCCGGACCGAGGACTGGACCGAAATGGTACGGTCCGGTCCGGTTCAGTCTTCGGTCCGATCCGGTCAATACAAAGGCACATAATCTCCTCGGGTGTTTTGTAAGATCCCGAACCGGACCCGGACCGAAGAAACCAATTGGTCCAAAACGCCGGAGGCGTTAGACCGGGCACCGAAATTCGTTCGGGTCCGGTTCCGGTTTTCCGGTCGAAGGTTCCGTTTTGCTCATGCCTTAACTAGACTTACTACGCTTGTTACACGGTATAGGTATAATTGTACTTCATTATATGTTGGAATCATGGTGTTTGTAATTGATATGCTGAGGAAAAGAGTTGGCGTATCGATGAATTTACAGAATTCAGATCTTGCAACTTCGTTCAATCTTTTATGTGTAGTTGTTTTAGTATACATCTAATTTTATCTTGAATAAGAGATAAAAAAAATGGTGACCACACTCCTTATATAGTACTCAGTTAAATATAACCTTTTCTATTACTCTTTATTCTCGAGTTTTTTTTTAAGAAATGAAAAGGGATGGGAAGAGAAATCAAAAAAAAAATGTGTTCTTGAGATTTTTTTAGAGAGAAAGGTAGGGGACGGGAAGGGGGAAGGACGGGAAGGGGGAAGGGAGGGAAGGTATGTGCTTTTATGTATATTTACAATCCGTCCAAAATTGGGAGGACTAAGAGGGGAAGACAGTTTTTAACATATGGGCTTTTGTTAAATTACATTTATATCCTTATCTGTTCATTCACATCCCATAAATTTGACCTAATTCTCACAGTCGGCAGCAGCTATAACCACAAGAATGAGCATTTTTTTTCACATTCTTATCACAGAAAATCACAACCTATCAACTGTAAGTCTACCCTATTGTTTACGCTAATTATCTTCCTTGGGGAAAGTTGCTTGCTTTCAATCCATCCATATCTTTTATGTATTGTTTTTCGGAAGGCAAGTGTGGAGCCCATGGACTCAAAACTTCAAGCACTTTTATGGAGAAGGAAAACTTGGTGGGAATTAACCAGCATACACCATCCATGTGATCATGTATCAGTATTTACACCAGCAAAAGATAACGCATAACACAAAGAAAACATTTGCAAATATCTACTTGCTTTATGTACATTAAACAAGTCGTATCAAATAAAGGCAAAAGCATCAGGCTACAATTTTTTTGAAGCAAAGGGTCTTTCTAGATGTAATATTCATGCACTTTAACACGATCATGTGTAGTTTTGAGGGTAAATTGGTAATTTTGTTTGCTGCTCCTTTCATTCCTTTGTACTAAAAATTATAACTAAAGAACACAATTTTTAATAACCACTTTCTTCATCATCACATTATTTACTTTTTCCTTTCCATCATTTAAAATTTAAACTTAAGAACAGAGCGTTAGAGTTTTACTCATTCAAGTTAAATCTTCTTACAACTTGGATTTACAAAATCCACTAGAAGTTGCAAGGGTCATTTTGTTGAATGCAAAAATTGTATCTTTGTTACAAAGTAATAAAGGACAACTTTTTTTTTGTCTTACCTACTGTATGTATAAGTGCTTTTAAAAAATATATATATATATAAATAAATAAATATCAAATAATGGATAAAATTGATATGATTGCTCTATAATTATAACGAGGGGGTAATTACCCCGCGCGTTGCCGCGGGAGTTAAGTTTTTTGCTATTCTTTTGTTGTTTGTGCAAGTTCGGTTTGTTTTGTTACAATATCAATATGGTTCATTTTATTCGTGGGTTAGAAGCATATTTCTGTCCGCGCTTATTTTTTTATTTAAAAATTTATGTAAAAAAGTTGCGAATACTCTAAGAAACTTGAGAGGACCTTTTTTATTTTATTTTTTAAAAATTTATGTATAAAAGTCGTTAAACAGTTAAAGTCTGTGGGGTCCGTTTGTGTATATATATACTATTATATATATTTTAGTTGGGCCAAATTTTGTGCTAGTTTTATGGACGGGTTCTGTACGTCTACACCCACCCCCCACCCCCACACCACCCCCCAAAACATCACCAACCCTAAAGCCTTGCAAACAAAATGTAAATTTTATTTTTTTTATTTTTTATTTTTTTTGCGAATTTATTTTTTTAGTCTCATGGTGTAAAATGACACTGTTTAAGTCAATTCGGAAATGTTACCGCGGATATTTTTTTATGTCAATGCGTCGGTACTTTTGTAACATTTTTTTCCTCCTTATTTTGTGCCAACAATTTTTTTTTAATAAAAAAAAAAAAAATTAATTGGGCCGGGCCAAATTTTTTAAGCTTTTTTTGGCCCAACACTGTAGCACTGTAGTGCGGTCAAATGATAGTCAAACATTTGAGAATTGTATTATAGGTTAATATTATATAAAGTATTTTACTTTATATTTGGTATTAAATATGTCTTTTTTGTTTGAGCACATATAACAGTGATAAATGTAGTATCACATTTCATGATATCTCTGTATAAAATAACTCAAGATATAAGAATGAGAGTTGAATTTTTTTTCTTTTCCATTTAAACACGCAAAGCACTCCAAAGACCATCCGAATTAGGAGGCCATAAGAAATACAAGCCGTAAAATATAAATTCATAAAGATATGTAAAGTGCACCTACGGATAAATTTGATTTTTTTTTCTTATAAAAAACGTGAACCAAATATAAATTTTTCACTTTCAAACACTGTATATTTACATCCCTAAAAAAGATAAATGTCTGACACTTGGGCCGTGCTTTGCATGGCCATAAATACGTCACTAGTTTATCCAAGAATCTCATAAAACATAGCACTAAAGAAAAAAAAGGATATGCAAAAAAAAATAGAAATTCTCCAATGCTTTATAAAAACCGGTTTATTATTGACTTCCGGGCGAGAGTTACCGGTTCACCGGGTTGCCGGTTCAACCGCCGGGTTAAACCGGTTCTATACATATGTATATTTTCCATAACATCTTCCATAGGTGCTTGTCCGATTTCATACTTTTTATACTAGAATCGCATATTTTGACTTTAGGCAAAATGAAATGACAATAAGGTTTTGTTACTTTTAGATAAAAGAAGCTCTCCTGAAATAAGCTTGAGGCTAATATTATCCTAATAATAAGTTTTAACTCCACTTTGCAGTTCTATTCATCTTGTATTCTGTTATAGTATTGCTTTATAGATGTTCAGTAGAATATGATTGAGTGCTTCTGCAGCTTAAACTAATATTTATACTATACTCTTACTTCAACTTGTCGGGGTTTAAGCTCAAATCTAATGGAATGCTCACTTCAAACTTGTCGTGTTAAGCTCAAATCACTCGATAAAAACTCAAGACTCTTATAAAACTATACTACACTATATTATCTTATGTGCGCTAACAATAGTGTGTTATTCACTTACAATTTAATCCTTAATAAGCTAACCCGGTCTATCGGTTTCGGTCTGAATAATTAAGGCTAATAGTTATGAAAGACGGACTATATGTGATGTGATTTTAAGAGGCTATCTATAACATAGCATATATGGTTAGTTTAAAAAAAATTACACCTTAATTTAGATTCAATGCTGTTGCTGCATAAAAGGTACAAATCTATCTGATTTAACACAAACCATAAAAAATCAATTAATATGTCAGTCAAGAGGCAACCAACAGATTAATATATTTCCAATAATTCAATGTGTTTGAATAACCATGACCATAATACAAAAAAGTAAGAATTGTCAATTAGATGCCTAAGTATTTAGTTGGATTGTCGAATGCAAGACAAAAGACCATGTTGAGTCAGTTTGCCATGAGCCCATGACGGAGAACCCCTTGTTTAAAGCTAGAAAAATTACATTGACTAATTCAGGACCGGCCGTGGTTTTTTAACAGTGGTCGAACCCGGGTCAATGTTATCCCGCCGGGTCATTCGGTTCTTTAAGTAGCTAATTAACCCGAGCTAAATCCGGCCACGGTTCCCTAAACCGGTTCCCGGTTTAACCGTTGAAACGGCCGGGTCGGCCCTGTTTTAAAACATTGTAAAGGCACCACCCGCCACCAACCTTCCCAACCCCCAAACCCCTCTCACATATCCAAAAGTTATACGCCTATTCACAATGAAATATGCAAACAGGGGCGGACACTTATGGGGCGGTGCCCTCCATGGTTCGCTAAAAAAAATCGATTTTTAGTGTAATTTTTTTTATTAGCCATTTTATTAAAGTGCACATCATCGTAAACTCAAATTGCCCCCCACCTTAGAGCCAAAAAAGAAAAAACCTTATATCTTTATCATCATTTTTGTGTGTACACCGAGTTTTGATGTGTGTACACCGAGTTTTGTCGAGATTTTTTTTTTGCCCCCCGCGCTCCAAATTCCTGGGTCCGCCACTGTATGCAAACTTTATTAACTCTAATGTTAAAAACAAGCAAGATATCTGCACGTTGCTGCGGGGTATAATTTTTTTGCGAATCGATTTCGAAAGAATATTGAGTGGGAATATGTCCGTGCGTTGCGGCGGGGCTGACTTGTATGGAACACATGTATTTTATTTCAGTGAACATTTTTTTTAACAATCATGAAATTTGAATGAGTATTTGTCATTGGGGCAAAAGTATACGTTATTTATAGAGCGAATATATTTGAGAAATATAGCTTATTATATAAGGAAGTCGTAAATAGTTAAAAGTTGATGGTACGTTTTGTAAATTTTTTTTTCCTCTATTTATATTAAACTTTAACATTTTTTATAAAATCGTGTGTATGTCAGAATCATTTCAATACAGTAGAAACTCGATAAATTAATACTCGATTATTTAATAAACTCTCTAAGATAATATTTTTTGTCGGTCCCGACTCGGGGATAGGGTGCTAAATTAATAATTCGCTAAAATTATAAGATAATACATTTTTGATAATTTCTTTAGACCCCATATAAAATATAAATTAATAATTCCTTATATATAGCATATTACATGAATGATTTATGAAGGTTTCTTGAAAAATGACTCAATTGTCTTTTGTTTTTTGTTGAAATCAATTTCCCCTTGAATCTCGTCTCTAATTTTCCTTAGCATGGTAAGAACTTCTGGTGTTGTTTTCTCATAGCTCAACAAGAAATTGTTCAATGTGATTGCCGCTTTAATAGCTTCGTTTCGCGAAGGGGGTTCCATTGTAGAACTTTCATCATCTTCTTCATCGATATCATCTTTATTAATTCCAATAACGCTTTCAATATTTTCTTCCAACCATTTGTATACTATAAATTAATAAAATATTAATTAATATATAAATTAATAATTATTAATTTATCGATTAATTAATAACTCTTTTAATTAATAAATTTTGGTGGTCCCAAGTGTATTATTTTATAGAGTTTCTACTGTATTTGGCTCGTTTTGTTTGCAATTCAAAGATCTTTCCGATGGTATTTTTTTATCTGAATAAATCGGTAGATATGTGCTATATATTTGATAAATAAAGATTATTATATAAAAAAGTCATAAACAGTTAAAAGTTGAAGGTCCGTTTTATAACTTTTCTTTTTATATTTGATTTTGCCGTCTTATTGTATCGAAAATGCGTGTATTTATAATTACGGGGTACCTTCTACTAACTAAGCAAATATTAAAAACATATTATTACATATATGCTAACATGATACAATATGATTATATATATGTTTCGGGTGGGGCGGGGCGGGGATGCTGCGCCCAGCTCCCGCCCCAAACCCCATTAAAAATCCCCGTTTAAGCCCCAAACCTGCCTTGTAACCCGATACAATATGCCATGCCCCCACCCTGATTAGTTTGGGTCTTGAGTTTCTCCGTTGTGTTCAATTTTTTTTCATCCTTAAGATCAAATAGTCAAATTTTAGCAATTCATTTTTCATTCAAACAAAGAAACCACTTTCTATTTTTTTATTAAATTAAAATATCTTGCAATCGTTAAATAGTTAACTGACAAAATATGCACCATTGCGATATGTACTTTGATATATTTTCGACGAAATTTTTCGCCTATTTTTTTAGTGTTGGAATTTTCTCAATGAAAAAATCACATAAGATTTGTTATTTTTAAAAACAAGCAAGATTACCCGCGCGTTGCTGCGGGCGTTAATTTTTCGCGTGTTGTTGTGGGGCATTAATTTTTTTTTTCGGGTTTATTTTTTCGGTCTCATGTTTAATAGTTTGTTTTGTTCTTATATTAAATGACAATCGCGCGTTTTTTTTTTGGGCCCAGGCCGATAGAAAGTCGTAAATAGTTAAAAATGAGAGTACGTCCCGTAAATTTTTTTTCCTTATTTTTGGCCAAAGAAAAGAAAGGGGATTATAAAGTTTTTTTTTTGCCGATGAACAGTAACCGAGCCCAGTGGGCCGGGTACTGTTCATTTTACTGTAGCACCAAGTCAAAAACGACGTAGTATTACTTCTAAAATGTGTATGAAGAGAATAACATGTGATTTTTAATAATCAACGATCACAAAAAAACTTGACAAAAAAGTTTACCGAAAATGTATAGTGTATAAAAGATGATTTAATTCTTTTCGTGATAGTATGATTTGTTTGGCATAACAATTAACGATTAGTGAAATATTTAATTTAAAAAAATAAAAATATACTTTGATGAAAGAGATATAAGATTTGTTCATTTGATCTCTAATTGAGTGTATCGGCTGAGAGGAAAAAGAAAAAAAAAACCCGATCCAAACAGCCTCGCATAACCCGACCGACCCATAAGCGAATTTAGTTCCGGTTCGTTTGTTTCACTGTCATTTCTCCCTTAAACCCTATTCTGGTTTCACCAAAAGACAAACTGATTGAACAAGGTAAGTGATCTATTCATTCAAAGCTCTAATACTGTTAATTCATTTCTCAAATTGGGATAATATAACGTGAAATGATGCTTATTTGCGTTCTTGTAAAAAAGTTTTAATCTTTATAATACCTATTTGTTATTTTTCTGTTTTGTTATCAACAACATCATTGGCTCAACTTTTGTACCCATATGCTGTTTTGAATATTCTATTCAACCTATTTGCCAACAAAACGAGTCAATGGGGGCTGTTAAGGGGTTGCATAAGATAGTCTTTTAGGTACTGAAAGTGAGGGCTGCGTAGGGGAGTTTGTGTTATTACTAGTAGATGAATAGGTATTATTTGCCTGTGAGATTGAGATGTTGGTATACCTAGGAGGTTTTCGACGTCTTAAACGCTAAAGGAAATTTAGGTCTCTTTGTTGTCTACATTGGACTGGATCAACGTGGATTTTAAGTGGATAATGGATTCGATCACTCATAGACGACAGGGATTAGAAATTGCATTTACTTACAATGAATAGGTCCCTTTGATGGAAGTTTTAGATACCACTCCTTTTGTACCAAAGTAGCTTCCATCTTTATGATTTAATTCGCCTATTTATAATTGGTACCCTTTTAAACAATCAGCTTCTGCTGATCTCCCTTCCACAGAGCAAAGACGTATCTGACAAATCAGAGTTATGTCCCTAAATATACTCAATGACTTCCCTAAACCTCATCACACAAGCCATAGCCATAATCCAGACGTAGAGGATGAAAGCTCTGAGACCACTGTTAAGCATTGGTAAGATCAGCTAACATAGAACAGCCCTCGTGGTCGTAATATACATTTAGATGATCAGAAACATAATATGTACAAGTCTTGTATGCAGGAGAGAGTATATTTTATAAGGTAATAGTTTATATGAAATACTTATTAGAATCTTATTGTAAAGTCTCAAATGACCCGTATCTGGCTGCCTGATTGGATACCATGAAGATCTCATTTTGTTTCATTTTTGAAGCACTTAACATTATTTGTATGATCTTATGCTAAACCTGCTGCTGTTATGCATATTGTTTTGTTGCATCTGTTTAGTTGATCTCCCTGCTAGGTTTCTGAACAGATTCTACACGTACCACTCATACATTGTTGTTATTTTTTATCGTTTGAGTTTTCAGCTGATTTAATTTAGCTGTTAGTTTTTCAAGTTTAGTATACATGAATAATTCAAGATAGAAAAGGAGTGTGTAAAAGGAAAAGTTAAGCGTTCGGTAGGATGCTGAAACTTGGTTATATGCTACTGAAACTTGGTTATATGCTACCTTTCGGGTTATGCTTAACAAGGAGTAGGAGATATGTCCGTACTCCTTCCAACCCTTGAGGATATCAACTTCGATCTACACAGGGCTCAAGACACTAGTATTAGTCAATTGCATAAACTAGCCTCACCCCCAATAATGGCAAGAAGATGATTTTTGTGGTTCTAGTTCAAATTCATCATATTTTTTGTATTGAAAAATAATCTTAGTTAAAATTTTTGGCCATATATGATATATTGTGGTTCTATTGGACAGTCATGATATCAGTGACGGGGATTTATGGTATGTGTAGTTGTAGACTTATGTCAGATTATACTCATATGTGTTGATTTGTCTCTTTAATGTGCGCAGGCACCAACTACAATGGCATTGTTATCTAGAGCTCGTGTTGTCTCTTCAGCTATATTTGGCAGAATGGTGCAGCATCCTCCAATCCAACGGGCATTTAGCTCTTCTTCCAGTATGTTTCTTTCTCGTACATGCCTTTCATAATGGTTCTTATCACGGGTGGCATAATGAACATGCTGGTGTGACTTGATACTTGTTTATTGTAGTCTTTTGAATTTTAAGAATAAATAGTCTGTTAAATGTGCTTTCAAAGTTCTATCACTACAGTAGGAGTTTAAGCCATAAAATAGTCATGTAGCTTCATGTCTCAGCTGAGTACCTAAAGTAAAAAGTGTTCCACTTTTCGTTATAAACTTTCAAGATTTGTCTTTATATGCACACATAAACTTTTTTACTCAGACACAAGTTTTTTTTTTTTCATTTACTGTCAACGTCATTATAAAATCAACATATTTTCCACTACATAACATATATATAAACATACCTTGCAACAATAGTATATCATTACAAGTTTTGAGTGTCATTTCATGATGAAAAATATGTTTATGTATACGAGCGAGAGCGAGAGTTAGATGAAGTGTTGGTTAAATACAAAGACTTATATGCATTCAAACTGTACCTACCAATGACGATTCACAATACGCCGTGGAAACCGCATAAGCAAAAGAATTGCGTGGACGGTAAATGGGTAAAAATCAAATTTGTTTCGGGTAAAAAAAGTTTATGTGTGCATATGAGGACAATTTTAGAAAGTTTGCAACAGAAAGTAGCACACTTTTTAGTTCAGATACTCAAATGGGACATTAGATCAAGTACATAGTTATTTTATGGTGTAAACCCTTACAATAATGATGCACGTTTTTTGAAAGTTCTATGTTTCCAATTTTGCCAACTAACTTTCACCGGTTTATCGATAAATGTCCAAAAATTGAACATTTTGGGTGGTTTGCGCCCTGAAGTTTCATATATCTGGTTCAAACATAGATAAAATCCATGAACTATTAAATATCTTATAACATGTTGCGACTTGATGTATATGTTGTGGAAAGAAATCCACCCACTCTAGAAAAGCTGGGACTTCGTAGATAACTTGGGAAAAGCTGGTTATTCAGAGTTCAACACAAGCCCTTATTTCCTTAAAGCAGTTTATGAGGTTTCTTGAATCTGAATGCATTTGAGTGACTCGCTTCCATCTTACTACATTATTTGACCCATTAGAGATAAAATAACTTGTGCCAACTGCCAACCCATAGTTGGTAAATAGGTCGAAAAAATTTGTTTGGAGTGGATATTTCATCTCTTATTTTGATTACAAAATCTATTTTTCTACAATAATCGGTTAATTCTGTTTTTGATTAAGTGATTTATTGGGTTTTATGCATATGAGTACATTTCGGGCTACTACTCATTCAACCTGTTATTCATAGTGAATTTTTTTAGCTCAACTCATTTGACCCGTTAGAGAGAAAAACATACAGCTTGAATCAACCCACTTGTAGATAAATGGGTCAATACCGCTACCCTGATTATTTCATTCTTAACAACCATCTCTTTTACAGCTCCATACAACCCAATGTTCTCTCTTGACATCAGTTCACAAGTCGGTAGCTGCATGCCCATATCCATGATGCGAATTGGAACCATAATCCACAATATTGAAATGAACCCTGGTCAAGGAGGGAAGCTAGTCCGTGCAGCTGGCACTTCTGCAAAGATCTTAAAGGAACCATCCGCCGCTAAACTGTGTTTAATCAGACTACCTTCTGGTGTCGAGAAATTGATTGATTCACGGTGCAGGGCAACAATTGGGGTAGTTTCCAACCCTGAACATGCAACCAAGAAGCTGAGGAAAGCTGGTCATAGCCGGTGGCTTGGGATTAGGCCTACAGTTAGAGGAGTGGCGATGAACCCGGTGGACCATCCTCATGGTGGTGGAGAAGGTAAGAGTAAGAGTAGTGGGTGTAGAGGCAGGGTTTCGACTAGTCCTTGGGGGAAACCGAGTAAAAGTGGTTATAAAACAGGCCCACTTAAGAAGAGGAAATAGGTTCATTGTTTGGTTTGTTTTAGACATTTTTTACTTGGGTTGTGAAGGTTCTGAAATTGGTTGACTTTTGAGCAGTCTTTGATTAATAATGTTTTGGATTTTGAGATTGAGATTGATGTTTTGCTCTCAGAAAAACTTTGATTATTCCGAAACGGTTGCAGGCAGTTTTCTGATTTTGATGTAATGCTGAGTAGATTTTTTCCCCCATGTATGGCAATTCATTTTTAAACTTAAGTTTGGTTATATTAATAGTCAAGATCAAATAATTAGCAAGGAGAATATAATCTCAGTATATTCCCTGCTTTTGCTGCTCGAGATAGAGACTACGAAAAAAAAGGTGAGTCATGCGTCTTTATTTTGTTGTATGTCTACCTAGTGCAAAGAAAATAGCTACTGTTATAATGTATGAAAATGGTGGTGGGTATCGGTGTGAATGCACCAAAGGTTATGCACGCTACCCATATCTCGTTTCGGGCTGCCAAGGTCAGTTTTATAAACTCGTCTGAAAAGAACGTGATAGAAGATGCAATTAAACTTAAGCATGCAACAATCCTATTTAGCTTACACCTCTGTCCTAAGAAATGCATTTGAAACAAGGGTTTAAGGAGCCATTCTACTGAATTTTCAACAATCTTTATGCCAACAAGTTTGTCAGGTTTCAAGTTGGCTTTCGTATATAGCCATGAGATTCCCAAAAGTTTAACGACAACTAACTATCTCAGTATTTACACAACAAGTCTATTTTTTTTTAACGGCTAAATTTTCATTGATAGAACTAGCAAGAAGCTAGAAACATACAATAGAAAAAGGAAAATCCATACAAAAACACCAAGCCTAAAAATATAGCGCCTAATCACCTCTTCGAAAAAAAGTAACTCACCAAGACATACATAGAAAAGAAAATAAAAAACATCTTATACGCCTATGCTATCACCTTATATCCAAATCGGAATTGAAATCGATATTGCTAGAAATATCGAGTCCACCAATCCTTAAATTCCTAAAACCCAACCCGACATGTGCACGAGAAGGTTTATATTTTAAGTCCTTCCATATATTGTGATTAGGAGATTCTTTTTCTTCTTGGAACATTTAAATTTATGAAAAGAACCGAATCTATTCACATGCTTAACTTCAACCTTACTTGGGTCTTCACGTTTGAAAGCTTTCTTTGATGACCTAAGCCCATTAGGTGGTAATGGAGTGAACTTATTCCATTGGGCTTTGTTTGTACAAGAGTCCGTGGTTTTAAAAACTTTCAAATTTGAAAAGAGTTGTTTATCCGTGCTTACCTCCTCAAAAACAGGGTCCCGAATCTTTTGACTATCTGACATCACAGTGACAACGGGCTTTGATTCACGGGTAACTGAAGTGTCAACATCACGGGGCGCCTTCTCGGTGTCGGTTCCTTTAACATCTCCAAAACCATCATCACCATGGTGGTTGTCGCCGTCACCATTGTGACTAAGAAGTACTCCAACTAAACCTGTTGTTATTGGACTACCACAGATGATCTCATCTCCTTTACCATTAATTTCTGGGTCTGAAGATTTAACATCTTTGTCATCATCACCAGGATCTTGTTGTGGCACCACATTGTTTGTAAACACTTCCTCCACATTAGGATTTAACTGCTGTTTTAGTTCACCGCAATTACTACTAAACCCACCCTCAACAATGGGGTCTATTCTATCTGATCCAAGATCAAACGCATGCTCCAGTTTTTCACCAACTTCGGCACTCATTTCAGATTCAAGGCAATTTGTTGATGAATGGTGTCCTTCCTTTTCGTTTCTAAGTTCGAGTAAAATCCTCGAACCACCCAAATGATTTACCTTGCAATCTGAAACATTGAAAGGCTGGCGAAGAATTGATTGAAGTTCTGATGGTGTGTGTATCACGATAGATTCACCAACAATAGCGTCTTGTAGCCATCCGGTTAGATTTTTCGATGGTATTTGATCCGAACCGGAAGGGTTACCATTCATTTTCCTCGCCTTCTTGCATCCTTGCCTAAACTTAGAGAAAGATCTTTCAAACTTAGCAACGTTTGCTCTAAGTTTGAAGCTCCCATTCCAGATCTTGTTTAATCTTTTCTCGAGAACTTGTGGATTACCAACTCGGAAAAAACGTGCAAACCCGAACCTCAAACCCACTTTACTCAACTTCCTTGCCACATATACATCAGCTACCTCTCCAAACTCCGCAAATACTTCGCGTAAATTGCCCTCGTTCCATTCGGGTGGGAAGTTGGTAAAGAAATAGTTCACAACAGTTATCCGCGGAACATTCTTCCTTCTTTCGTTCCCATCCCCGTCGTCTTGTTCTTCCCCTTCTCCTCCTTGTTTACTGTCTGTCACCATCTTTTACAAGTTTTCACGAAGTGGGCTGGTGTTGCACAATTCTTTTTCTATCATATGTAAAAAATTCGCACCATAATATTTTTTTTAGCTAAGCTAAGGTTGCGCTACAAAGAAACTAGCACAAATATCGAGTGGACATACCAAATATGACACTTTTTAAAGAAAAAAAAAACACTTCGCGACCCAGAATAGGGGTGTGGCACTGACATCCATACGTCCATCCTTGTATTTCACACGTCCTAAACTCACAACCATTTGGTTGATGAGTTTGCCATACAATTTAAAATAACATTAATACATACTTGCTAGAGAAAGCTTTCTCAATAAGATGGCATGGGGCAAAAGAAAAAAAATCCATGACCCGCAAGGCAAATTTACTTACCCATCAGGACAGAGTAAGCCTCACAGAAAGTAGCCAAACATATCAACAAATTAAGAAATAATTACCTATCAAGACTAGAATTACAACCCATTTACCAATTCAGGTCATATCTACTAAGTTTACCAAATTGACCCTTTTTTATGGCGCGTTTTAATCTCAATGCGCCTCCCCATGCGCCTCATTAAATAAAATGGGTAAAACTGCCGGAAAAAAGGCGGAACAGAAATTATAAAGTTTTATAAGTCAAAACTGTAAAATGTGAAAAATACAGAACGAAAAAACATAAACATGACACCTTATATGATAGCGCCACGTGTACACATTAACATGACAAAAATCACACGGGCTTGATCTGTTTTCATTTCTTAGTTTGCAAAATAGGCAAGCGTGCTTGAAAAAGTGAAACGCGCCTACGAAGGAGATTGTAAGATAAAACGCGTCGTTAATATGATGTTTGTTATTTTTTTTGTTACGAAGCGCGCTTGAAATAAAATAGACATTAAAAGAAACGCGCTAGTGCTTGTCTTTGGTGCTATTTTGAGGATTTTTTCAGTCGCACGTAATTTATACGTGGATAAATAATAGTCATTGATTAATGTACGTGTCTTTCATCTAATGGATTAACTGATTTAGACCATTTTCGTAAAATATACATAACCATGTCATAAAGGTCCATTTAAGAAATTTTCTCACAAATTAAACTAGAAGGATGTTGATGCACTGAAATCTGAAAACTTGATACATATAACACGCGCAAAAATCTTTTATAAAAGTGACATCTATCCGATGGAGTTTTTTGCATCGGGGACACCATAATATACATGATTGGCAAAATAAACATAATCCCAAGAAAAGCGCTTGTTTTGTAGTATGTATTCTCCAGTTGGTGATTGAAAAGCAGAGAGATCTTTACCAATTATATTATTCCATGTCTTGTAATCACTCAACGGAACTTCTTCTTCTTTCATCCTTCCATCATCCTCAACATTGAGCTCAACTTCATTATTATAATCATTACCATCAAAATCATCATAATCATCATCATCATCATCATAGACAAGACTGAACCCACACTCCTCCGTTAGTTGAAGATCATGTTGTGTTCTATGTGTTACAGTAATTGTAACCTGGTCACCAGCTTCCATCTCATTCGCCCCAAACATCCAATGGCTTAAGAATATTATAAATTTGCTTCTCATCATATCGGCTCCCAATATAAGGTGATTGTATATCCAGGTGATGATGTTCTTTGTTACATTGCTTATTTTGATTGAAGGCACATCAAAGAATTCCCTATAGGTAACTATTAAAGAATTCCCTATAGGCTCTGTAACTATCTCGACATCGAAACGTCTGCAGATTGCTGAAGTTCAATCCTCTGAGCTTTCTAGGAGATAAAGGGATGGTAAATGATATTATTGGCCCCTTGTTTCTACGCCTAATCTAATTTAGCATTGCTTCCCCCCCATAAAATGTGCTGAATTTTCCAAATTCGTAATAAATCTGCCAAATACAAGCTTAATTAATACATTAGCACGCACACACATATATATTCACCTAAATAAATATTCACACAAACAAATATGGGTATTTAGAGGCAACCTCGCGACCTCGTCGTCTCACTGATGTATTATCGGAATTAATCCAGCCCAAACTACATAATATATTAACTGCACCAGACATACTTTGGCTTTTAAAAATGCCTTCGACTTCAATCGACGAAGGTTTAAAAGGTTCAAAATTTGCTGCTAATTTGAGTGTGGACATCTCCGGATCCAATACAATTTTGCGTAGGGAAGAATTAAGACCACCACCAAATACGGGTTTGGCAATATACAATTCTTTTAATGTGGGTGGAGGATGCTCAACCGACACCAGCAAGTTAGTATAGTTCATAGAAAGTTCCTCAAGCCTTGGAAGGCTTTTGACACAAGTGGGCATGGATATGATAGGATTGCCATCTAAATTTAGTTCCTTTAACATAGATAGGGAACTAAAGTCCGTGGGAAACGATTCATTCGACAAATTATTGTTTTTAAGTGATAACCTTACTAGTGAGCTCGGCAAAAAAGTCGCAAGAAACTTTAATTTACTTGGTATAGCCGCACATGAAAATTCTTGTGAGTTTATGGCTCTGACCATTTCCTGTGAATCCACGCACCTCATCTCGACTGGAGGTTCCTGAAGATCACATCCATCTACTAACAATGTTTTGACCTTCTTTAACTTTCGTAAACTTGTTGGAAGCTTTTCCAGGTTATAGCAGTAACTCAAATTAATGAGGGAAAGTTCAGCACATTGCTCAACTGATTCACAAACCTTAACCAGACGTATGCAATTAGTAACTATTAACCTCTCAAGTGAAGGTAGTTCGGAAAAGCCGCCCAAACTACGAAGTTGTTCACAGAAGCTCAGATCAAGAATCTTCAATGAGCCAAGTGACCGTTTATCTTTTGAGCATGATCCAATCAATCTCTGAAGTTAAGAGGCAAGTAAATTAGTAGTGAGTTGCATTAATAAAAGAGAACCTTAAAGAGAACTAGATCCTTTTATCTTCTTACCTTTTGCCGCTTTGCAAGTGGTTGTAGGCTACTATCATGCAAGTCAAATGATTTGATATTGCTATATGACATGTCAAGAGCAACTAGATTTTCCATTCTTAAGTCTGAAGGTATACACTCTAAAGGAAACCCATGCATGCACAACCATCTTAATTCTTCTGGAAAATTCTCATAGGACCCATTGATATGCACATAATTGAGTTGTAGGAGTTTGAGATTATCCAGATTACTCAAAGTCTCTGTTTGCAGGAGTTAATGATAAGACTGATGGGAAAAAGGATAACAAGGAGAAAACTTGTAATAACAAGGAGAAGGTTAATGTGATGATAAGGAACACCATGAAGAACTTACTAGTAAGAAGAATAGTAGTGATGGAATTTTAGGATCTAATAGATTTACTCTACTAGATTCTTTGGTCAATGAAGAGGACCTAGTACCAAACAAAAACCAAAGGAAGATAGTTGATGAGGTTTTAAGTAAGGAAAGTAATGGTAAGGGTAAAAATGGTGAAAGAAATGGATGGACTGAAGAGATGAAGAGATATTATAAAGACAGGAAAGAGATGTTTGATGCTGCTAAATATTTAAAGGAAAATGAGGATGTTTTGGAAGAAGATGGTGATGAGAATAACAATGTTTTGAGGAATATGGTGGAGGGATCAGGAGATTCCTTTAATTAGGCTCCTTTATTCATCACATATATAGGATTAGTTTAGAATTTTAGGTTAGAATTAGTTTTTTGTGTGTTTTGTGTGGAAAAGAGACAGTGTATAGTGAGCAAAAAAGAATAGAGAGATTATTGTGAGTCTAAAAACAGAAAGAGAAATGTGTGATTGTAAAAACAGAAAGAGTGTGATGGTAAGCAAAAAAATTAAGAGATTTGGGAGGAAAAACAGAGAAGAGAGGAAATATAAGAATGTGTGGAAAACAGATAGAGTGAATGGGAGTAAAAGAATTGAGAGAAAGTGAGTCAACAATAGAAAGAGAGTTGTGGGATAAAAACAGACAGAGTGTTGTGAGTAAAAGAATTGAGATATATGGGAGAAAAATAGAGAAGAGAGGAATGTATCAAAAACAGAAAGAGTGTATGGGAGGAAAAGAATTGAGAGATAGTGAGCAAAAACAGAATGAGAGGATTGTTTTTATAATTTTCTTATGGATCTAAAATTTGGTACTTGGAACATCAGGGGCTTATGTAGCCAATCTGATAAGCAAAAAGAAGTTAAAAAGCTCATTATGGAGGAAAGTCTGCAGTTCTGTTCTGGAGACTCGTGTTAAGTATAAGAACATTAAGAAAGTATGTGATTATGTTTTTGGCAATTGGGAATATATGACTAATGGTGAGGACAATAATAAAGGGTGCAGAATTATGGTAGGATGGAACTCTAATGTGATTCAAGCCTGGTTGATAGCACAGTCAAGACAATTTATGTTCTTCATGATGGAGACTATTGATAGGAAATCTAAATTTTTCTGCACAATGATATATGCAAGCAATTCAGGAATGGAAAGAAGAAAATTGTGAAAAGATTTGGAAAGGCAAAAGATTATTACTATTAAAACTCCATGGATCATTATGGGAGATTTTAATGTAACTTTGAGAGTAGCCGAACATTCAAATGGTGGTGCCTACCCTACTAGTGAAATGGTTGAATTTCAAGACTACATTAACAATATTGAAGTAGTAGATTTACATGGTGAAGGATTCCAATTTACTTGGACTAAGAGTTTAAGAAATCCTAAATGCAGTACTTTGAAGAAGCTGGATAGAATCATGGTGAATGAAGATTTTGTTGACAAATTTCAACAAGCACATGGCTTGTTTCTACCATACTTGATTTCTGATCACTCCCCTATAATTGTTAAGATACCAAATGGAGTTCAAAAAAGGAAAGGTTCATTTAGGTTCTCCAACTTCATTACTGAAAAGAAGAATTTTCTGTCAACTTTAAAGAGTGTTTGGGACAAGAATTTTGAGGGACATACTATGTATAGAGTAGTGCAAAAGATGAAGCTCCTTAAGAAAAAGCTGAAGAAGATGAGTTGGGAGAATGGAAATGTATTTGAAAGGGTTGAGATACTAAGGAATAAAGTAAAAGAGCACCAAGCTGAAGTTGATAAATTTCCACATGATGGAAAAATTAAAGAAAAAAGTTGGTCTGTATTGTAGGATTACCAAGAAGCTATTCAAGAGGAATATAGCTTATTATGCCAAAAAGTAAAGTAGAATGGCTCAAAGAAGGGGATAGAAACATTGCTTATTTTCATAAAACCATAAAAGAGAGAGTACACAGAGGTAGAATTATG
>BQNB010002722.1:26107-104000 GCA_026074375.1 Tanacetum coccineum
GTTATCTAATATCCTAATATTACGCATAATATTATACGAGCTACACAACGGAAAATAAACACATATAACAAACATAATTATCATAAAAAATTAAAGGAAATTGCATACCTTTTAGCAAATAAGCTAATGAAAAACAAAGATAAAACGAGAAGCACCAAACTTCACCCCGAGTTACCAAAGTAGGCAACGTCTACGTGTATCCATGCTACACGTCTATCAATATTACCCGAATGCTAGTTCGCAGACTAACGATTATCGAATACCAAGTACCTCATATATTTAAGAAGATTGAAACTCGAAATCCTTTTAGTGGGGTGTTATTGGATCGACCAAAGAGAAAAGAATAGAAGATGGAGTAACACCCCCATTTAACAAATATAGCAGCGGAAGCTTATTTGGGGTAACACCCCCATTTTTACTCGTAAAAAGATGTTTTGGAAAATTTAATTATCATTCAATAATATCAAAGTTTTACAAAAGGGGGTCCCAAAATCTACATGAAAAGCATATGATTGAAAAGTCCAAAGCCACTCCTCAATTACCTGGATAAACATGCTTAAAAAGTCAACACAATGGTTGAATGAAATTCATAGGTTTATGATAAATAGTTGAATACAAGTTCTCATAATGGTAATAATTGCAACGAATACAATTATCATGGAAAATAGTAACGATACTATTGCCCTAAGCTCATGACACCAATACTATTGCCCTAAGCTCATGACACCAATAAGTCAAATATAGTGTGTTTGGCTACCCCATGAACGGGTACACCAACGGGAGTCGTCACCTCCAATAGATCTATCCACAATATTTGCGTTTACTCGCAAGTAATTAATGGTTCATGATATGGAAATAGTGGCACTGGAAGGTACTTAGGCAACAATATATTTGGATAGCATACAGTTGGAAAAACACTTGCATTCATGGTTTAAGCATGTATCCCCCTCGCGGGTTTATAAAGTATTCAAAACATTTAAAAGCGAGGCTACGAACTTACCTTAACACAGGAAATCTGATTGATGGCAAAAGTATATCAAGTGAAATGCGTCCGTATGGTAGTACGATGTTATCTACCCGGGCGAGGAGGTTCAGTATATCAATTGAAAGTAAAACGGCTTCAACACGCAACCTGAGGTAATATGTCAAGTCTTAGTTTGATTGTTTATATTTTAAAACTTCATAAAGTTTTAATGTAATATCATTTAATAATTGTGGAAATATTGCATCACTGTTCGGGCTATCATAATCCAGAGGCCATGTAGTATTGTTTGAGGAGCCAGGGCACTTTAAATTGTAAACCCAGCAAACTCATCAAAACAAATACCCAAATGGAACCCCTCACATGAAATTCCCTAGTAACGTGATACGTTATAGTTTAAAAGATAACACAATTGATTTATAACGCGTCGATCGATGATTAATATCGATAAATATGTCAGGTTTTAATTAAATCGAGTCTTATAATATTTATATATATTTTTGTAATTAATATAAAAATATTATATTTTATATTTCTCAAGAATGCAAAAATGGCAAAATATACCCTTGATTTTATATATTTGTACAAGTTTACTCCTTTATATATAAAGTATATATATTAAACCTTTGACTTTAAAAACTTGGCAAAACAGCCCCTTGTAGTTATAACTTTAGGATAATGACATTTTCAGCCCAAAACTATATAATTTTAGAAAGTTACGATATATACCCTTGTGCATGAAAATATTTCCAAAACAAGTCCAAAATTCATAATCTTGATATTTTCCAATATATAAAGTAATTTGCAGGTTATAGCTTATTATAATAAGCTAAAATAAGTTAGGATGAATAACTTTTATGAGCTTATAGCTTATCAAAAGAGCTTATGAGCTTAAAAGCTCAAAATAGGCATGTTTGGTTTATAAAAATTAACCCGATGGGTTTAAGACTTTAGGATTTGATTTAAAGCTTATAAAGATGTTAAGAGATCTTATATTAGTGGCTTATTATAACATCTTATGGATTTAGATTATAGATTTTACGAAAATAAGCTTTTTAGGGTAAATAGGGTGCGTATGGTTTTAAGAAAAACCATGCGTGTGTTTTTGTGGCTCAAAGCTTTTAACAAGGGATTACATATGATCTAATAAGCCTTATGAAAGTTCTAAAATAGATTATGAGCTTATGGAACGAGTATTTAAGCTTACTTGAGCATAAATAGGTCGTATGAGCTTAATATGACTCAAACGCCTAGGAAACGAGTTTCAAGGCTTCTCTTTCTTTATTCTTGGCTTCAAAATAGCTTGTACTTCCTTCCTTGATCATCCTTGGTCTTATTTAGAACTCTATTTGAGTGTGTGTTGATTTTTATGATGAGATATGGAATGTGTATGTATGCGTATGTATTTATAGTGTAGGAGAGGATTGGAGGGCAAGTTTGCATGGAGTAGGGACCAAGTAGTGTGGAGTAGTGGCCAAGGGACTTGGAGTAGGGACCAAGGGACTTGGAGAAGTAGTATGGTGAGGTGTTGGAAGGTTATAGGGGTGCGGCTAACAAGGGTGATGACAAGGAAGTATTTTCTTGGTGCACAAGGGTGTGTCGTGTGTGGTAAGATCTTGGTGATGACAAGTAGGTGATGGAGGTGCTTAGCAATATAGTGGTGAGAACTAGCTTGGTTTGAAATGGGTTTAAAATGAAACAAGGGTGTCGAGTTTGCTTTTGGTTTAGGGTTTTTAGTTTTAAGCCGAGATAGGGTTAGGATTAAGGAGGGAAAATGTGTTTAAATGCTGTGCTTAATGAGCTTGTAACTTGTGTCAGATAGTTTGTACAAAATCTCAAAAGAAATTGGTGGGAAAATGCCTATTTTGAATTTGTGCATTATCGTATTGTACATTGAGCATTAAGGACTTGTACATTGACTTGGAGGGAAATTATATTTTAAATTTTATGCATTGATTACTTGTATACATGATTTATAAACTTGTACATTGATATTGTTTGTAAACTTTATATAATTTGGGTTTTGATATAAACGTTAACGGATAAAGTTCATTTTATAATCTACGTTATAAATGGTATGTTAAACAGATAACGTACATGACAAAGTAGATATTAGAATATTGACTTGACATATTAAGACGTTTACTTGATATAAACGTAGATAGAATTGGCATAGGTAGTTGCGTGAGCTTGTTTACTTTAGTTATGTAAGTTACGTTGTATAATGAAATGGAATAAAACGAAAAATTTTCCCCGTGAAAATGGTTATATAATATAATAGATGGAAAATTACACTGAGGGAAATACTAGAAAATTGCGGGTTGTTATAGTCCCCTAACCTTACAGAAATCTCGTCCCGAGATTTAGTTGAGTGATAGAGTGATATTTGGAAACAAAAGTTCTCAGCTTCTACAGTTTCTAGTCTGATGGCCGACTTTGTTACAATTCTGACACCTGACAGTGCAAGGTCCTGTGTTATGCAGTGTACACTTCCTACACAGGGGATGAGGTCTATTATATCCACGGTTTCCATAAGTCCTAAAGGTTTCCTGCCTTTCATTTTGCTGCTGGTGGTGATCATTGTTGCGGTTGTTATTGTTACAGTTATTCTGGTAGTTGTTATTGTTGATGATGTTTCTCCTATCCTCAAACTTCCGTTTGTGATCATTGGTTTCTTGTACAGAATTGTGCTTTAGTATTTGTGTAACATTCAGTATTTTCAGGTCATTTTATGACGTCATTTATTTCGTCATTATTCCACTATATATTTTTTTTAGCCTCGTGCGCGTCTACTTTTAATTCTTATTACATAATTAAATCGCGTAAGCAAATTTTTTTTTCATTTAACGAATAAAACAAGAGAAATATGATTTTTACACACTATTTCCTGACATGAATAGTGTTGGTTCGTTTTAATAAAAATTTTAGCGAAATATTTTAGAATCATTTATATAATATTTATATGAGTTTTAAATTTATAAATATTATTTTACAAGACGATTGACCTACTTATACGATAACATTATACAAACGATAAAAGCATTTTTTTCGAAAGTAATAATTAACTTTTTCTATTTTATTTTTATCGGTTACGTAAAGCGTTTACGTTTAGACATTCTCGGAACACCTAAAATTTTTCTACGCTTCAACAAATAACCATTTTTATTTCTAATGATCAAAGTTTTTAAAACTTTAACCATACATACCAAATGGGACGCCCCATTTAAAATAAATAAGTAAGACTTACTCATTTTGCAAGTATACATCTTTACCATTTACTTACAACTTATCTATTTTACATGATACTTACACTTCTTTTCTTTTTACCAAGATATATCGCAAGTAAATATCAAGCCAACACATTCCTCATTACAAGGAACTAATCCCTACTATTACATGACAAAGGGGCATAAGAATTTATGAGCTAGTAGATGTACATTGCAAAGTTAGTAAGACTAACTAGTCACCCTTATTTTGTGCAAAAATTTCCGCCCCCCATTCAACCATACAAAATTTTATTTAACACATTTACAAAGATACTTACATCATTTCTAAGACATACTAAGAAGATTTGAAGGCTTGTTAAACATTTGCAAGGTTTAAACAAGTTAGGGTGTTCTTGTTAAATTTGGGTTTGGTTTGGTTTGGTTTGTTTGGATGTGAGCCGCGGCTAAGACTCGAAAGGGACGAGACGAACTCTTTTATTTTTCCGACTTTTCTCCGTATAGCTTTGTGAGCCTTCCTTCTATTATTATTTCGATTGTTTCGTTCATTGATTCGATTTTTTTTATATGTGATGAAATCGATTGGAACTTGCGGCGTTAGTATATTGTGATATTGATATTAATGTAGGATTAGAATGAAATTATAAGGTATATTGGATACATTTTTGATGAGTTTTTGGGTCGAAAAACTAGTTTTAACGCATTTTGTACCGGGTCGTTTTGACCAGAAAACAGTACCTATGTTTCGGGGTTCGAGATTTTGAAAAGTTGGATTTTTGTTTATGAAATATAATAAAGCTTTCCTAGACGGACGTTTTGATATAAAATGAGACTTCTAATTCCCAATAACGAAGAAACTGGAGCTAGATCGATATATACACTTTAGTAGAAAATGGGTCATTTTTAGTATATATATTAAGGGGGCGTTTCTTTTTTTTCTACTTTAAGTGCCTTTTAGCAAAGGTGTCTGTCTCACTATATGTTATCCTCTACGATAAGAACCACATGAACAAATGGTGTTTCTTTTTTTTCCAATCATCCTCTGAATATTGTTGGGCTACGTTACATAGGATTTTAGTATCTCAAATTCCAATTACTTGGAATAACTTGCTTTGAGAAAATAGATCAACCTATTGGAATAACATTATAAATTCAGTGAATCACAAAACCAAAAACTAAAGAATCAATTTGTGAGGATGATTAATCCATAAGTATGTATCTTCATGTTTCAACGTTATACTCATTCCAACCTATTTTAATATTACTCTTGCAAAGAATAAAAAATTGAAGAAATCAAACAAGATACTAGTACTACATGTCGGACCCGTCACCGGATTATCAGATCCAGTTGACATCGACATGAGCCGACGGTAACCAAATCGTTCAGCCGTGGTGTGAGTGACGAAACAGAGGAACGAGTGGATGAACTGAGTAGATCGTTATCCGTCGTTGATGTGGCGGCGAAAGCAAAGTGGAATAGTGGATGAAACAATGATGTTACTGGAGTTCATTGTATTTACCGAGGCGGATGTGAAAGAGAAAAGAAAAAAGTAATTAACAATAGTAGCCTCTGGTTTGGGAGAGGGTGGTTTTTACACTCTTTCACACCCAGACCCTCATATGTATTCTTATGTAACAAGTGAAAAAAGAAACACCATTGTTAGTCTTTTACATAAAGATTCTTTCACATATGGCCCATTAAGTGAAAAAGAAACAGGCCCTAAATCTGTCAGGTTTAGTAATTTGACGTTTTGAGCACTTTCGGGTCCGTTTCGGCCTTCCGGCGAAGCACGAAAGTTGTTCGGATTAACGTTTTACATAAAATCTCTTTTTGGTCAAAGTCGTGAAAATGAGATATAACGGGTCAAAATTAAAAGTCAAACTTCTGTATTTTTATAAAAATATATATATATAGTTTCAGCAGATTCTCGTAAGGGCATTTTGGTCATTTTCTGTCGAGTTTCAGGTCTCGGCTAAAACTAAAAAGTTGTTCGGAATATCGTTTCACATAAATTTGCTTTAGAACCCGAGTCGTGAAAAGGTGATTTAGTGGGTCGTTTTGGTCGGGTCAGACTTAGAAAATAAATGTATTTTATTAAAAAGTCAAACGTAAAAGTCAACAAGGACATTAGTAAATATTAACGAACTATGAAGAGGTGAGTTTCGATTTATTAAAATACATATCGATAATATATAAGCGTAAGTAATTACGTTTGAGGCCGGTAGGTCGATTCTATTAATGAAATAGTATATGATTGGTTGGAAAAACTAATATTATATATAAAAATATACTGATAGTGTTAAGGTTTAGTCGCACAGTGATTTCTCTTCACATATAAGTATGGTATGCATATATAATTATATTATATGTTTTTGTCGTATCGATGTACGCATCGTTGCCCTGTATTTTGTTCGTATTGTAATCGATCGACGTAATTATAGGTCGTTGATCAAGATCGTTACTGCGTCGTTTGTGATTTATTTGGCCTTATTCGATCGTGTGCGTTGACACCGGTGAGTTCATAGTCTCGCTTTTCAATCTTTTCAATGTGTTATAAAACCCGCGAGGAGGGGAATACATGCTCGTTTTACTAAGTAAACTTATTGATTTCTACTACATAAGCATTACATGACTATTTTTACCAAAGCTTGATTTGTTTACTATATGATTTGAGATCGTTGAATACCTATATTTGAAATCGTGAATTTTGAACAACATGATTGTTTTACTACGGACACAAGTGTTTTAAACTGTATGCTATCCAGATTATTGCCTGATTATTATTGCCTAAGTTACCACAGTGCCATCTAAGTCCCTAATATCATGAACCGTCAATTGCTATTATAGTGAGCGCTAGTGTTGTGGATAGATCTATCGGGACTAACAATCCCCACCGGAATTTATGGTCACAAGTTGATCATGGTGCATTTAACATTTAGAGAACTGTAGGCTGTTTTGGCAGACACCCTACCTATTTGGGGCAGACAGACAGTTAAGGCTTCGGGGTCATGAGCTTAGTGCAATAATATATAATTAGACTTGGTGAATTTGTTTCTCTTGTCTACCTTACTTGTTTTGGACTTCGGAATACGTACTTAGTCCACCATTACTTAAGTCTTGTGGTCCACTTCTAAATACTTTTTGATTTTATTAAATTACTACTTGGATTTCAGAAATAATACTTTGAAATGCTGTAACGCTACTTTTCTTTTGAAATATTTCTTAAATTATTTCAATACTGCTTTTACTTAAACCTATGAATTCACCAACATTATTTTTGACGTTTTTGCGTGTATTTTCTCAGGTTATTATTTGCTAGTGGAGCATTGGGAGCATTCGAGTCGCGCGGATGTATTTTTGAACGCTTAATAACTTGAGTACCATTAAATAAACATTTTGACAATGTTTTCTAATACATTACAAGCGAGACCTGTGTAACTCTAACATTTTTATTAAATTGAATGTGACATTTTATTAAACGTCTCTTTTGAGGTCGTTTTCTGTGACTTGTGTTATGTGCCCTGAAGTAGCACCCCAATGTTACTATTCCGTTGCGTTACCAGATTTTGGGGGGTGTTACAATTTGGTCCATTAGTCTTTGAGCTATGTTGGTGGCTTCCTCCAGAGTCTGAGGTTTTGAAGCAGTAACGTTTCCTTCAATGCTTTAGGGCAGTCCCCCGATGAAAGCTTCCATAAGTTTCTCGGTGTTTGGTACCATGTTTGGGCATAAAATGGCTAATTCCTGGAATCTTCTAATGTAGGTCTTGAGATCATTTCCTTTTACATTGAGACCGTAAAATTCATCTTCCATTTTCTTGACTTCAGTTCGAGGACAATACTTATTTGTTAAGAGCCTTTTCAATTCAGTCCAGGTGATCTTGTTGGCTTGGTCTATTCCAATAGGTTGGGCATATGCATTCCACCAGGACAAGGCGTCATCGGTCAGGGTACCAGTAGCAAATGTCACTTTGTAGTAAAAAGGTTGACAGCTTATAAACCCTTTGTAGTTACCTGTTCTTGTTACAGGAGTTTCGTTTTGTCCGGTGTTTCTATCAGTATTAGCTATAGTAGCAGCTTGTGCTTCCAGAGCCGCATCAACACCATCAGCAATCAGTTGCCGGATGGCGGCCTGAGTCATAGCTGGTGTTTCAGATGTTGATGCTGCAAATGTTGATCATCTTTTGGGAGCCATTCTATGAAATAAGAATGATATCACATGTTTCTTCTTAAAAATGCTTAAAGTTGAAAAATAAACATTGTCAAAATGATTCCCTTTATTATGTAACTCTAGCTTGAAGTTAAAATCCGGGTGAGTCATAAGATAACACTAAATAAGAATTCCTACGGTATTGTAATATCCATCCTTTGATATCACGTTGGTGAAAGTTATGGGTTATGGGCCTACTATGATTCCGTTACGCCACTATGATATTTCTCTGATTCACATAGTTTCTTGGGGACTAATTTGTTTTCTAGTGTTCATGGAATAATCCATCATGAACTTCACGGAATTAGATAGCTCAGTGTGGGAGATAGACTTTTTAAAGGAATAATCTAGAATTGGTTATTGCCTTAAAAACCGTGATGTTGATCCTAATGATATAGATGGAGATAATAAGTAGTCATAATATAGATCATAGGGTAAACAATCATGACCTCTATATCGTGGAAAGGTGAGAATGCTAGTGGGATAAAAGATCCTTAGCTAAATCTTTCCGAAGAGTTAAAAGAAGTGCTTCCTGGTGAAGCCGGAGAATAGTCCGATAAAGCCGGAGTATAGTCGGGAGCATTTGTAGAGGAAAGAGCATCCTCCATATAAATGCAGAGATGATAAAGTATGGGGGGGGAGACAGACTAAATAACAACCTATGGAAAATAACAATAGTTTATTTATATATAATATAATAGTAGTGTATTATCTGCCTTGGAAATTTCTTACACATACTATTCTGGAAACTGCAGTGGCACGAAGGACTTTCTTGGATAGAAAAGTAGTTATAGTTTAGGTTTTAACCTTGTTCTCTATAACCATGAGCTCTGATACCAATCTGTAACACCCCTATTTTTACAAATATATCAGCGAAAGCTAATTTGGGGTATTATTTCATGAATCAATAGTCATAATCATAGAAAATGACTCGTAAAGAGACGTTTTGGAAAATTTAGTTATCATTCAATAATATAAGAGTTTTACAAAAGGGGCCAAAATCTACATGAAAAGCATATGATTGAATGATAACAGTTGGATGTCCTCAAGTCTAAAGCCACTCCGTACCATAAGTTGCTCAATTATCTGGGATAAACATGCTTAAAAAGTCAACACAATGTTTGAGTGAAATTCATAGGTTTATGATAAATAGTTGAATACAAGTCCTCGTAATGGTAATAATTGCAACGAATACAATTATCATGGAAAATATACGTTAACATGGAAATCACCGTATGACCTTGGTTGAGGAACAAATGTCCCCAATGGAAAGGTAACTGGCCAAGGTTACCCATTAAGTCAAATATAGTGCGTTTGGCTACCCCATGAACGGGTACACCAACGGGAGTCATCACCCCCAATAGATCTATCCACAATATTTGCGTTTACTTGCAAGTAATTAATGGTTCATGATATGGAAATAGTGGCACTGGAAGGTACTTAGGCAACAATATATCTAGATAGCATACAGTTGGAAAAACACTTGCATTCATGGTTTAAGCATGTATCCCCCTCGCGGGTTTATAAAGTATTCAAAAGATTTAAAAGCGAGGCTACGAACTCACCTTAACACAGGAAATCTGATTGATGGCAAAAGTATATCAAGTGAAATGCGTCCGTATGGTAGTACGATGTTATCTACCCAAGCGCGGAGGTTCAGTATATCAATTGAAAGTAAAACGGCTTCAACACGCAACTTGAGGTAATATGTCAAGTCTTAGTTTGATTGTTTATATTTCAAAACTTCATAAAGTTTTAATGTAATATCATTTAATAATTGTGGAAATATTGCATCACTGTTCGGGCTATCATAATCCAGAGGCCATGTAGTATTGTTTGAGGAACCAGGGCACTTTAAATTGTAAACCCAGCAAACTCGTCAAAACAAATACCCAAATGGAACCCCTTACATGAAATTCCCTAGTAACGTGATACGTTATAGTTTAAAAGATAACATAATTGATTTATAACGCGTCGATCGATGATTAATAACGATAAATGTGTCGGGTTTTAATAAAATAGAGTCTTATAATATTTATATATATTTTTGTAATTAATATGAAAATATTATATTTTATATTTCTCAAGAATGCAAAAATGGCAAAATATACCCTTGATTTTATATATTTTTACAAGTTTAATCCTTTATATATACAAAGTATATATATATTAAACCTTTGACTTTAAAAACTTGGCAAAACAGCCCCTTGTAGTTATAACTTTAGGATAATGACATTTTCAGCACAAAACTATATAATTTCATAAAGTTACGATATATACCCTTGTGCATGAAAATATTTACAAAACAAGTCCAAAATTCATAATCTTGATATTTTCCAATATAGAAAGTAATTTGCAGGTTATAGCTAATTATAATAAGCTAAAATAAGTTAGGATGAATAACTTTTACGAGCTTATAGCTTATCAAAAGAGCTTATGAGCTTAAAAGCTCAAAATTGGCATGTTTGGTTTATAAAAATTAACCCGATGGGTTTAAGACTTTAGGATTTGATTTCAAGCTTATAAAGATGTTAAGAGAGCTTATATTAGTGGCTTATTATAACAACTTATGGATTTAGCTTATAGATTTTACGAAAATAAGCTTTTTAGGGTAAATTGGGTGCGTATGGTTTTAAGAAAAACCATGCGTGTGGGTTTGTGGCTCAAAGCTTTTAACAAGGGCTTAAATATGATCTAATAAGCCTTACGAAAGTTCTAAAACAGATTATGAGCTTATGGAACGAGTATTTGAGCTTACTTGAGCTTAAATGGGTCGTATGAGCTTAATATGACTCGAACGCCTAGGAAACGAGTTTCAAGGATTCTCCTTCTTGATTGTTGGCTTCAAAATAGCTTGTACTTCCTTCCTTGATCTTCCTTGGTCTTATTTAGAACTCCATTTGAGTGTGTGTTGAATTTTATGATGAGATATGGAATGTGTATGTATGCGTATGTATTTATAGTGTAGGAGAGGATTGGAGGCCAAGTTTGCATGGAGTAGGGACCAAGTAGTGTGGAGTAGTGGCCAAGGGACTTGGAGTAGGGACCAAGGGACTTGGAGAAGTAGTATGGTGAGGTGTTGGAAGGTTATAGGGGTGCGGCTAACAAGGGTGATGACAAGGAAGTGTTTTCTTGGTGCACAAGGGTGTGTCGTGTGTGGTAAGATCTTGGTGATGACAAGTAGGTGATGGAGGTGCTTAGCAATATAGTGGTGAGAACTAGCTTGGTTTGAAATGGGTTTAAAATGAAACAAGGGTGTCGAGTTTGCTTTTGGTTTAGGGTTTTTAGTTTTAAGCCGAGATAGGGTTAGGATTAAGGAGGGAAAATGTGTTTAAATGCTGTGCTTAATGAGCTTGTAACTTGTGTCAGATAGTTTGTACAAAATCTCAAAAGAAATTGGTGGGAAAATGCCTATTTTGAATTTGTGCATTATCGTATTGTACATTGAGCATTAAGGACTTATACATTGACTTGGAGGGAAATTGTATTTCAAATTTTATGCATTGATTACTTGTACACATGCTTTATAAACTTGTACATTGATATTGTATGTAAACTTTATATAATTTGGGTTTTGATATAAACGTTAACGAATAAAGTTCATTTTATAATCTACGTTATAAATGGTACGTTAAATAGATAACGTACATGACAAAGTGGATATTAGAATATTGACTTGACATATTAAGACATTTACTTGATATAAACGTAGATAGAATTGGCATAGGTAGTTGCGTGAGCTTTTTTTACTTTAGTTATGTAAGTTACGTTGCATACTGGAAAATTGCGGGTTGTTATAGATGGGATGCTTGAATGAGGCTTAGGGACCTTGTTTATTTTGTGTTAGAATTAGGGCATCTTAAAACTAGATAACTTAAGGCCAAAGTCATCAAAGCCCATTCGTTCCATCCCTTAGCCCTAGGCCGGACCCCTATAGGTACAAAACACCCCCCTCATGTTTTATATTTTGTCTATTTAATTACTTATGTACATTTACATAGTAATTAGAGGGCTAACGGTTATAGTTCGTACTACAAACAATTAACGACCATTAAGTATAATCATGGGGCAATTAATATATATAATAAATATACACTTATATTATTATATATACTAATAGAGTAATATCTATGTGTATAAGTGTGTCACCTCCATAGGCTCACGTATTTCTAGCCGTATAAATATGCGTATGACATGAGCATTTCACAACAACTCCCACTTGCGAAAGTCATCATCATAGTATATAACATATTAACATTGACAAGTGTCTAGCAACATTATGAATGCTCCCAGAAATACCCTGAATGCAGTTTCGTTCAGCTTTCCAGTATCAATGGTTTAAGTTAATTAATCCTTTTGTTTCATATACGATGTTAAATATGGATATGGATCAAAGTCATTCCATAATTTAACGATTCTGTTTCTCGTTTCTGTATTGATCTAGATTACCAAATGTAAAAGGAATCATCTTAACTACACTTTAGTGACGGTCATGCAAACATGTGATCAACCCAACGAGGGGCTCAGTAAGTATCTAACTCCTAAACACGTGGAAAAACAAATTCTATTTTAACTACAAGTGTTTTTCATACGTGTAATTCACATAACGATGCCGATCCATAAAGTGATCAACACCTGTAATAGTTCCTTTCCTGATCCCACCCCTCGGTACAACAGAGCCCTTTGCCTCTCCATCCCTGGGCTTGAATATTGCTACATGTTCATTTGAAGCCCCGTACATAAAATATGTTTCACTTGCTCCGTCATCTGCATGTGACGGTTCATGTGGCATTCCATGATAGGTGGATATTACAAGTTCACGGAGCGCGCTTGGGAAAGGCTTAATTTTAGGATAAACTACAACCACCCCATACCCTTTCTGTATTCCATCTTTGCTACCACTGCTCTTACTTTCCTCATCTGAAACTTTATCACTTTGATCATCATCGGCATCATTCTTTTCAGCATTAATCAACTTATTATAATCTTTCTTGTCACTTTGATCACTACCACTAGGTATCTTTTCTTTCGAATCTTCACCTTCATTCAGTTTTGACGACGAACCCTTTGCATCATATTGCTCATAAACCTCCATTAAAGCATCATCATTTAATTTTTCCACCAAAATCTGGTTTGGCATATATGTTTTCATCACCACCGTTACTATCTTTTTTACTCACATATTTATTATAATCATTCCCACCATGATCATCGTCTTTTTTGAAGCAAATTCTTCTCAACAACAGAAAGACTAGTTCAGATTTATCAACACCATCGTCTTTGTTGCCATTGCTGTTACTTTCCTCATCTGAATCCTTATCACTTTGATCATCATTGGTGTCATTCTCTTTGGCATTAATCAACTCATTATAATCTTTCTCGTCACTTTGATCACCACCACTAGGCATCTTTTCTTTTGAGTCTTCACCTTCATTTGAGTTTTGACGGCAAACGCCATCGCATAGGCTCCCAAAGATCTTCATCGTTTTCTGACCAGTCTACATATTTATCAGAACTTAACTCTTTTTTCGTGGTTGGTTGTTTTCTGATTTCTTTGGTTGTGAAAAATCAGCCATTGTGGATTTTTTTTCTGATTGTTGTGAAGTCCCCTCCCCCCTCACCCCCTTTAAAAGATGGGTTTTCATTGTCAAATGTAACGACCAAATACATTGTGTGTTAATGAGCCATTATGTGATTCATTATTCGACCATTATTTCTTGATCTTCTCAAATTTATTTCCTTAAAAAGGTACAACCTTTTATTCCTCTACTCTCTAAAATTTAATACAAAAGCAGGGTTTAAGAACAATGTGTTTATTACTACTTTTGATTTTGTAAATAATATTAAATTTCATTGAATATTAAATTTCATATGAAAACATATCAATTGCAACTAAAAAAGAATAATAAAATAATATGTAAATAACAGGTTATTAAGCATAACGATTGTGGGGGCGCAATTCCTAAGAGCTCTTACAGAACCAGGCTAGTGCTCATGACCATAACGAGCACGACTATGAGGACTTGACAATGTCAGGGAGAGTCGTGTGTGAGTGTGTATTGTCGTCTACGTAAACAGAGGCTGAGTTCAAGGACATCGCGTCTACTCAGATCTAGGAGGCTAAGTGCATCTCACAAGGGAAGGTTCATAGGGTCACACCTACCTATCCTATGCAGGACTCAACCGCAAAAATTTCGCCGAAAATTTCAAGTGTTTTCGACTGATTTCCATTCCTGTGGGGGATTGTTGGAAAACTTTAGTGGAAAAATGTGTTTTCACTAAATTTGGACATAAATAATTATTAGTAAATATAATTATTAAATGTAAGGCCAGGTCGAGCCAGTATATGTCCAAAATAGAGTTAGTGTGAATGAGATATCGAGTCTCAAAGAAGGTATTTGGAATGGAGGAAAAATGATTAAATGTCAGTTATGAGTTTTGTTTGGAAACTGACAATTGAATTGGCTGTTATTATTTGTTTCAAAGGTTTATAACTGTAAATTAATGGGTCATTAATTGACAATTTAATTGGCGGTTATTATTTGACTCAAAGGTTTATAACAGAAAATTAATGAATCATTATTAAGGCATTAATTGACATTGATTGCACCATTACACCATATGCATATGAATGTGTATAAATAGATGGCAATCTCAACCATTCCAAGACACAACAAGAAAAACACACAAGAGAGAAAATCTCCATTAACAAGTTTTCCAGCAGTCTTGTCGATCAGAAGTACTCTGTTTTCCGTGATATTTCAGGCAAGTATGTCAGGTCCGGCTGTACAACAGCTTTGAACGTTGTACCCTGGGAAACAGACGGCGAATCTGTTTTAAGGGAAGCGTGTCCAACACGTGCCTCGTTCCATGACCTTTTACTGTTTTCTTATTTATCGTTCATAGTGTCTGTCTTCTGCTTCTACCCAATTCTGTCTGTTTTATTTTCTGTTGTTTAATTTATGTTAATTATTATTAATTGTAATCTGATTTTATTTTAATTAAAAGTGTACATGTTTCCCTACACTAATAACCTAATATTATACATAATATTATACGAGCTACGCAACGGAAAATAAACACATATAACATATATAATTTCATATAAAATTAAAGGAAACTGCATACCTTTTAGCAAATAAGCTAATGAAAAAAAGAAGCTAAAACGAGAAGCACCAAACTTCAACCCGAGTTACCAAAGTAGACAACCTCTACGTGTATCCACGCTACACGTCTATCAATATTACCCGAATGCTAGTTTGCAGACTAACTATTATCGAATACCAAGTACCCTGATATACTTAAGAAGATCGAAACTCAAAATCCCTTTCGTGGGTTTTATTGGGTCGACCAACGAGAGAAAAGAAGAGAAGATGGGATGCTTGAATGAGGCTTAGGGACCTTGTTTATTTAGTGTTAGAATTAGGGCATCCTAAAACTAGATAACTTAAGGCCAAAGTCATCAAAGCCCATTCATTCCCTCCCTTAGCCATAGGCCAGACCCCTATAGGCACCAAACACCCCCTTCATGTTTGATATTTTGTCTATTTAATTACTTATATACATTTAATTACTTATATACATTTACATAATAATTAGAGGGCTAACGGTTATAGTTCGTAATACAAACAATTAACTACCGTTAAGTATAGTCGTTGTGCAATTAATATATATAACAAATATACACTTATATTATTATATATACTAATAGAGTAATATCTATGTGTAAGTGTGTGACCTCCATAGACTTACATATTTCTAGTCGTATAAATATCTGAATGACATGAGTACTTCGCAACAGCTCCCACATGCAAAAATCATCATCATAGTATATAATATACTAACATTGACAAGCGTCTAGCAACATTATCAATGCTCTCATGAGTGCAGTTTCGTTAAGCTTTCCAGTATCAATGGTTTAGGTTAATTAATCCTTTTGTTTCATATACGATGTTAAATATGGATATAGATCAAAGTCATTCCATAATTTAACGATTCTATTTCTCGTTTCTGTATTGATCTAGATTACCAAATGTAAATGGAATCATCTTAACTACACTTTGGGCACGATCATGCAAACATCTGATCAACCCAACGAGGGCCCCAGTAAGTATCTAACTCCCAAACACGTGGAGGAACAAATTCTATTTTAACTACAAGTGTTTTTCATATGCTTCATAATATTTCTAAAAGTAGCCTTTAGGGCACGTTTGGTAGAGAGAATTTTAGAGATTAGAAATGAAGTAGAGAATAGAATTCAGAGAAATGGAATTGAATGAGAAATGTATTGAATTCCATTGTTTGGTAACACAAGAGAATTGAAATAAAAAATAATCACGAAATATTTTTCTTCTTTTAAAAAACTAAAAATAAAGAACGATTATAATACAATAATTTCACCATCATTTTTTTCGAGTCAGGTTACTCGGGTCGGGTTAGGCTTATTCGGACCCGACCCCTATTAGGCTTATTCGGGTCCGGTACCCGGTTCAAAAAAATTTATGCGGGTGAATCGAGTAACACGAATGCTAGATAGGGTCGGGTATCGGGTTGAAATTTTTTTGCTAACTCGGGTTCAAGTCGACCCGAACAAAGATTTTGTTAATTTTTTTAATATAAATTTTCTATTTAAAAGAGTAAAAAAATAGCATTTTTTATTACATTTTACACATATTTGGGTTGACCCGAACCCGAATGGACCCGACCCAAGTTTAACCGACCCGAATTGAACCGAACCCGAGTAATCAAAATTAAAATAGGGTCGGGTTCGAGTATGAAATTTTTAGTCTTGACCCGAATTTGACCCGACTGTGATTATAAAAAAATAGAAAAATAAAAGCAAAAAAAAAATAATAAAATAAAAACCATTTCTCCAAATTCTCTATCAAAATTAAGGAAATAAGGTGGATAAAAATTACACTACCATTTCTCTTCATTTCCCAACTTAATTCTCTTCAATTCTCCACTTTTTTATTTCTCTCTACCAAACATACTTGATAAATAAAATTAAATCTATTCCTCTTCATTTCTATCTACCAAACACACCCTTAGTTTTAACACACACCCCATGGTTTGTAAAAGTTTATGGAAACAAATAAATTCTGGTATGTTAGTACAACTTATTACCGGAAACAAGATGTATAACAATTGTGAAGAGAAAGAAAACAAATATATTTGAAAATCAACCCCAATTTCTCACACACGTTTTCTACAAAAACGTTAATCCATAAACCCTAATAACGGAATTTGAAATCCAAATGATGGAAGAAGAGCAACAAAACGCAAACCCTTTGCCACGTGGCACTGATTCATCTGCACATCAACAGGTGAATCACTATCTTGCTCTTTTATTTGTCAATAAGTTACAGTTTCTTGAATTTATCTGATGAGTTACAGTTTCGGCTTATAACGATTTTGAGGGAATCATGAACCGAGAACCAAACCGAACCTTCGGTTCAGTTTGGATGGTTCGGTTTAGATAATTTAGGTGTATATTTCTCGGTTTTGACCCGAACTGAACCATGAGGTATTAGTTTAGCACCAATAGCTATGATTGTGTACATGTTGGAAAATGTCATTAAAGATATGTTATAGTGGATCTATATTTTTTGGTTGCACTAAGTAAAAAGTATTAAAAGGTACTGTGAAGATAATTTTAATTTGTGGTATACTCGTATAGCACCTTCAATTTCTTTAACTTATGGATTGTTAAAATCAGTATCTGGTTTACACGCGCATCATTCTAACTTTTTTCAGTATCTGGTTTACACACTTCAAACTTCAAGAAAACCACGCGTATTGACAAACTGAAAGAGATATGGAACTTTCGGCAGGAGTTACCAATGGATACAAACTGAACGTGGACCTTTCTAGAGAGCTTTGTGTGTTTGTTTTGTATGTCTTATTCCTGGTTCTTTAGTGTTGTTGTTTTGGTTGTCGTGTTTTTGAGCATGTTCAAAGGACGTAGATAATCGTTTTTGTTAGGCCAATGCTAGGTATGTTTAGTTAGTCGTTGACTAGCTAAAGTATGTTATATGTCCAACTTCATGTTTGATTTGGAAAGTCTAAATTATGTCGTTGACTAGCTAAAGTATTTTATCGATACAAAACATAAACTTTCAAGCGCAATAACTATCGTCTTGAGATAACACCTCTGGGTTCTAGAGACAATATCTTCAACTAGAAGAAACCTCAATGAACCGATGGATCAGTCAAGCAAACAACATTACACTCAAAAGTCATGATCACACACTAAGTTCAATTTAATGAAAGCAGATATTAGGAATGTTCTTGTCTGGGTTAAACTTCATGGTGTTCCCGTTACGGATTTTTGCGAGGATTGATTGAGTGTCATTGCTACAAAAATTGGTACTCCGTTAATGCTTGACTCTTATACTTCAGATATGTGTTTGCAATCATGGGACAAGTCAAGCTATGCTAGATCTATGATTGAACTTCAGGCTGATGAGGAGTTGAAAGATACAATAGTGGTGGCTATGTCTAGAATTACGAGGGAGGGGTTTTATACGTGTACTGTTCGAGTTAAATATGAATGGAAACCCCCTAGGTGTTCGTGTTGTAAGGTTTTTGGTCATACTCCGGAGGAATGTCCCAAGAATATAGGAGTTGGTGTGGCGAAGAACTTGAAAAAGCCTAGTCAAACTTCTCGAGGTGTCCTGGTTAGTCCGAAAGTGGGATTTAAACCTTACAAAGAATATAGACCTCTTCCTAGAAAGGCTACTGCTAACTTTAGCGGTAATAAGAAGAAATTTGTGGAACCGACTAATGAGGTTGGTAATTCAAATCCATTGATGTGCTTACGGTTGATAATGATATTGAGTTGGGTACCAATGGGCGAACTTCAAATTCGGGTAATAAAGGGGCTAAGTCAAGTGGATCCTCGTTCAGGAATGTCAAAAATAGTAGTATTAGTACTACTCCTATTATTAATAAAATCAGGAAGCATGAAATCAAATTATTGATAGGCAAGCTATTCTTGTGGATGAAGATGGTAATCCTCTAAAAAAGGTAGAGTATCTGGGTGATCATGATTGTGAAGATGAGGTTGCATCAGTTGATAATCATATGGCTCGCTAAAAGAGACCGTAGGATGCTTGGAGTTTATTTATGCTTTCTGTTTTGAATAATTACGTTTGCATGAATTGTTTGAATTATGTTTTGCATGTCATTTATTAACGAGACCTCTTTCTCATTAATAAAGACACCATTAGGTTTTGGGTATTGTTATGACACTTTGGATTATTCGTTGATACAAATCGACGATGTAGAGTATTGTATAAAGTGAAAGATATCGCCACTTACCTTGTAAAGTATGTAAAGTATGGGATGGTTGGGAAGTTGACCGTTACGGGAACGCCAACTTAGGTTGTTGTTTTTGATCTATGATCAAAATGTTTGTAAATAGTTGTGTCTTTATCATGGTAACGGTCGAAAAAAAAGTGTCTAGCAACTTGTACTTTAGACTTAATCTATTTGTTTTGTAATTTTTATTTAATAACAATTTATTTCCCTTTCCTAATCATTAACCATGGGTTTTACGCGAATGAGGATGTGATCAAGCGTGCATGTTTATTCCGTCGTTACGGCCATGTATGCATGTCTCAGCTTCCTTGTTGGTTTATTACTATTGGTGAAAGTTAGAAGATCTATACCCTATATTACTCTACTTTTCCTACTCTATAGCTAGTTCGAGGTGGGAGTGAGCAGTCACATGTGTCTATCCCGTCGTTACGGGTGTGTATGTGTGGTCTTTGTCTCCCTCCTGGAATATGGGTATCGATAAAGATTAGTTAGAGTTATCAACCCTTAGCCTTATTATACAAACCCGTATTTACCTTTATAAACTTGTTACTCCTTAGCTTTAGCGATGGAGATGTGTATCCTTGCCAAGTTTATGATAGAATACTCGTCATGACCGAGCAATTGAGCGAATTAATTACATGTTAGTTGAGTGATTTAAGTGTTTTCATCTTCCTATTTTGTGAGGTGTTTGGTTATGTACTTGTAATAGATCGAATAAATGCTTTAACAGAAAATATCCTTAGGGATACATTTTTATAAACTTCTAAAGGCTACTTGAGGACAAGTAGGATTCAAGTAGGGGGATATTTGATGACATCAAATAACGTCTATTTTATAGCATCATTTATCCCATGTAATTAACCCATTTTGTATAATTATTGCAAAGAATTGTTACTTAATCGTTTATATTTGAGAATTGCAGTAATTATGGAGTACTTGGTGAAGTTATGCTAAAAGACACGCATTTTGGAGCATAAACGAAGAGTTCAAGAAAGTCTACTGGTCTGACAGCAAATACACCGTATTATTCTAGACCTATACGACGTATCCAAGACTTTGACGAATTAAAAGACCAGTGTCTGACTTTGAAGAATATGTCGTATACACATCAACGATACGCCGTATATAATACTTTGGTCAATGAAGAAAAACTAACTAGTTTTACCTCAATACGCCGTATCCATCAAGAAGATACGGCGTATCCGTGCCTACACTTCACATATAACCACGAAGGATTAAAGACTCAATACGCCGTATCCAGGAGACATAATAAGCCGTATTCACAATATAGTAATAAAATATTCTGGAAGATATCAAACGTGGTCCCTACTCTAAGAAACCCCAATACGCCGTATCCAACACATTGGATACGCCGTATCGACACCGACTTCAGACCTTATAAATAGACGACCCTAAACTCAGTTTTAGGTATGCAAGAGAATCCCTAAACCACTAAATTGACCAAGAGACGAATAGAGGAGTATAGAAGGTTAGAAAAGAGCCTCAAGATCATAGGAAAACTCTTGTGATCTTCGCGCAACTGAATACGCGTTCAATTAAGGTTTCTTTATTTTAATCGTTCATATATCAAACTGTGTGTATTTTTACAATGACTATGGGCTGATACCTTTAGGTATCAGCCATGTTTATGAAGATTTAATGTTTGGTTGTTCATATCGATTGCTTATGTTATCGTTAATTGTTGGTTATGTTTATCAACATACTTGTTTACGTGCTTAAGTATGCGACATATCATTCAACTGGGTCTAGTCCTACATATTTAATGCGCTGCAACTTCGGTGTTGTTTGGGCGTAGGCTAAGAGTCCGGGATAGCTCTCCATATTGCAATTTATATATCTAGAATCATAGGATCACAAATATTGACCTATCTTTGCCCTTTTATTGTGAGCTTAGTTGAGCCATAAGGTGACCTTGGTATCAACGAGTACGTTCTTATTCCATTGGTAAGGACTCGGACAGTGGACTACTAGTATATAAAGAGCCGTTAAGCAGTAAGTGGGTAAAGTCTCTATGAGCTAGGGTTTAACAAGATCACCATTGCCTTAATCCCTAAGATAGATTATAATCAGCAAATAAGGATGCTTTATGCGGATGCGTTTAATTGTGACAGAATTCTACGTGTCTAGGTCTTAGGAAGAAGTAACGCCTAAGTCTTAAGAATGATATGCCGCCTCGAGATAAGTAATCATTGCACTAATAAACAAACCAACGTTCTGATTGGATTAATAATGGTTAATACAGTTTTCTTATATTTGGCTAGACCGCTCTTTTATCTTCTGTTAATTTTCTTGCGTGTGTTTTAGTGTCTTGAATTGGTTTTAGTCACCACCCCAAACTGTGCCAGTCTCTAGGCTGAAAACCCCCTTATCATTAGTTTAGGTTTAACTTAGGATTAACATAAATTAGATTAATACTAACTTAGATAACTAAAATATTGATAGACTTTGGAATTAACGCTCTCGCTCTTAGTGATCGACACCCTACTTACCAACGAAGCTACCACCGACCGGGTACACTACCCGTTAAAGTGTTGTTTTTAGGTATAGTCAACAAAATATAAATAGTAAAACTTGATACATAAAATACCTACACACAAAGACACATAAACGTGATTAAGGTTTTTGTGAAACGAATTAGACATGAACAATGAGTGACATTTTAATTTGCATTTCGCAAATTAAAAATGCTTAAACATTTCGAATGAAATGATTAAGTTGTCAAGATTTATCAGAATGTATTTAATAGTAACAAGACTATTAAAATAAGAATGACACGTTTATGAGATTTGTTTCATCATTCCTAACTAGCCTAAATAAATAAACTTCACGTGAGTGGTTGGTTACGGATGCAAGCGTGTTGTTCTTCGATGGAACGTTTCTATGAAAAAATAATTATTTCCTTTTTGGAATGTCGCCAAAAATATGAGGAATTTAGATGAGTTTTCTATCCTAAGATTGAGGGATACATGTTCATCCTCATTGTGTATGAGGTGAGCATGACGATAAACCATCATGACATTTCTATAGGGACGGAATAGACTAACAGAAGTGAATGTACTTAGTCTCAAGGTGTGTATATTAAGGAAGCTACGAATCACTTATGTAGAAACTCATAAGACCTTTGTCACTCGAAGGTTGATGTTAGATTTTAGCTTTTGGAAGAGCATTTTAACATATGTTGTTAGAAGGCTTGAATATGAATTTTCGGATATGACTTCTAACGTTTGCGATCACAAGTTAAAATTACTTGAATATTTCGAACGAAATATTTAAGTTGTCAAACCTACTTGGAGGAGTGATAAGATTTGTATCTAACCTTCCCTTGACAAAAGAATGGATCATTTGGAAGGAATCGAGATGATGAATGAGGGAATGTGTGAGTGAAGAATCTAGGAGATATAAGACCATTTGATAACTCTTTTGACTTTTAAAATTTGTGACACGGACGCGAAGAAAAATATTCTAGTGTGAGACAATATATACCTAGATGCATAAGACGTATAGATATAGGCATGCAAGTTTATATAAGCATGCATCGACACAATATTCGACGAGATTAATGTGCAAGACTATATAACATTTAAACGTTAATTGTCATACATTAAGCTAACATAGTGTAGGTGTACAATTAACACGTAAGTCATGTAAAATGACGCATACAAAACATGATAATTTTAAATGTAATCGTCATGTAAAACTTAATAGCATTTAGCATTTTGAGCAGTGTCATTTAGATAAACCTAGAGATATTTTACTAGATTGCAAGAAAAAAGACAAACGCCTTTATAATAACATGTAATTAATAGGTCAGAACCCCCGCAAATTAAACTTGAGCATCCAAGATAAATGCAGAAACATATAATGCATTAAATGAGCAAGTTATTGTCTAAAACATTAATAAGCACGTATGAGTGTGCAGTGGTGTCCCAGATGACTAAAGGAGAAGCCTAATTTCAACATACTATATGCAGCACACATAAGAGATAACAAAGTTCTAAATCGATGTAACTATCATTAGTATATTGAGAAGAGCTTTTAATCAAAATTAGAGAATGAGTGTAACTATCACTATGTTGCTTAATTCAGGCCTAAACACACTATTTTTTATGTTAATACAACCGAACCCAACTTCACCCATGGAAGCAATTCAACCGTTAGGTCAAATTGAATTTTTAGTCTAATAGATTCTCAGATAGTCATTCTTATGTTAGACAAAATGGAATTCTTATATTTGCCTAATGAAATGTAGCAAAGATAAAATTTGTATTATCTTTTCATAGAGGGCCTAACATGACTCAACTAACATGCTTTAATTCCGGTTCGCATAATCCTAATCAAGATGTGTGGAATTCTTAGATAAGCGTAAGCAAGATGTTTTAATCTTTTGTTCAAGATCTATAGAGTTTGTTTCGATTACAATAATGACATGATTTAATGATGTTGTCTTATATTTAGTCATCTTACATGTGTAGTTGTCACATGTGATATTTAACGTGTTTGGTTTTTTTCAAAAGCCAAGAGATGTGCTTATTTGTGACAATGAAAAATATGTTATATTGAGAATGTTTTAAGAATGCTTCATTGCATGTCTTGTGAAATGAATCTCGTCAATATTATTTATCTTAATTGAGTTTGTGATTCTTTATTGATAAATGATTGAAAAGAGACATATATTATTTTTTAAACAAGTATGCTTTTCTAAAATTATTATTCATATCAATGTTGTATACCATACATAAATAAGTATTTGAATAAATGTATTTTTACTTGTTATGCATTGACACATATTATGATAGGTTATTTTTCAATTCTAATAACTTATATTTTTCAAATTATATGTAGTGTATTTTTCTTGTAACACAACTATTTATGCTACGAAGAAAATAAAATGCATAAGATATATATTATCCTTTATCAATCGTTTAATATGATAAGTCCATAAATTCTTTAAACATAATGTTTCTCAAACATCATGTTATCCTAGGTGAATAAACAAGAATATTATTTTTATTTAAGAGATTAGCTAAATGTAAATTTGAGATTTGTGTTGTACTTTTAAGTTGTATGAGCAAAGTTTACATATGTTGTTAGTTTGCTCGTGTTTGGTTTTTCAGGAATGACACATTTACCAATTGCATTGCAATGTAAATTGCTTGAATATTTCGGACAAAACATCCAGGTCGTCAATCCTAATTCATTGTGTATTTTATGCATCTTGTTAAACATATTCGTCTAATATTTGAAACACAACCATTGGACAAGTAGACTCAATATGGCATCATCAACACAAGTGTGAGTTATGATCTGATGCATATTCTTTTCATCTAGAAAAGGATGTAATTAATTTCATATCAATCTAGTGTGATTGTGTCACACCCCGACAATGGCGGAAACTCAGGAATGCAACGTGATGATCAATCATAACACAAAATACAATATAGAGAAAACTACAATGCATAAACTTCAAGTGTTACGAAGACCATCAACTTTGAACAACCTCGAGTGATGTCTCAAATCACTATCAAATCCGTAAACTCTTACAATATCCAAAAGCCCTTAGAGGGGTCCAAATCCAAACTTAAACAAAAATCTTCCAAATACTATAACCAAATAAAATAAACAAGCAAGCCTGCACATGAAAATCCACTCGGGATACTTCTAAGTCTGCTATCATAAATCACCAACTTATTCCTCTTTCACTTCACCTGAAAATGATACTCGAAAACGTAAACAATAATGTTGGTGAGCTCGTAGGTTTGACCTTAAACCGAAAAGTTGTGCCAATATTTCAAACCGTGGGTAATAGTGCAATATGACAGTGAATATATATGCAAACAACCCATGACATAGCATCCTCGCTAGTCTTGAAACACACCCTAGCAATCCCGCTAGTCAATCACCATATGTCACTTACACACCTAAAGGGCCTACCAGCTAGAGCACTAAATTAGGGCAGGACCTCACAGATACCAGGGTAAGCGTACCCATCCGCTCCAATAACTACACAAATACTGGGTAGGCGTGCCCATCCGATCCAAACAATCATACAAATACTAGGATAGGCGTACCCCTTCGATCCAAACAATCATGCAACACATAATATTCACATAGCAGTCATAAGCACATATCTTATCCCAAAAACAAAACCACATTTCACACAGTTCAATTCAAAACATTTCAAAACACATTTGAGTATCATTTTCCCCCAACGGAAAAACAGTAGAAAAATAGGGCTACGAGAACTCACCTCAAGCAAGTATTTAGCAACCACATCTCAATCACACAAGTAAATGCAACGACGTCCGCACACGACCTAGTCCAGTTAATGTCCCATTTTAATCATTCATTTCCAAAACAGTCTCCACGTTTGATGCATAGAGTTTAGACGCGTTGTACAATTACCCATAACAATTTAGTGGTGTGATGGTTCACGACATATCCCAAAAATCCTATCAATCCCATTGCTCAATAATCCATACTTATACTATTTAAATAAAATAGATAAGTAATATGCGTAAATATTTATAATTAATAATTATAAATATATCTCGATAAGTCTATTCGGTAACCTTAGTTCTCAATAAAATAATCATAATATGGTGGAAAATGAAACCTTTACTCATAATAAACATATTAGAGAAGTTTCGAGAAAAATTATATATTTCGTCTTTTAGTGAATTTATTAAATAAATAAAATAATTAAATAATATTTTATTATTTAAAATCAAAATTCATGTTTTTAGGTAAAATTTCTAAGTATAAACTTTTTACGAAATTTCGACATGACCCGTACGTTCATACAACGTTTTCCAAGGTTTTTAACCTTAATTTCAACACTTTTCACCATTTCGACACTTTTCGACAAATTTCAAAATCTAAATCTTTAACATTTACTAAAACGTTTTTCCCAAAATAGCGTTAAATATCACTTCATAAATACATAAAGTCCATCAAAACTCTTATAAATACAAAATATCGTTTGTTTCTTATTGGCTTAAAGACAATAAGGGTCAATTATGACATTTATAAGTTCAAAATACGATCCAAGTCTAAAATCAAGGTCCATTTATATACATAAGTTTATACTAATAAGTAGGAAATAATCCAAACCACAATAAGCCCTCCCATTAACTCCACAATACATATATTAAGCTTGACAATAAGCCAATAAGCTAAATACCCCATTTGGTTACTACCATAAGCTATAAAAATATTCCACGACATACGCCATACCACGTATATAATCAAAACACATTTCCTTATGTTTTTCAAAATAAGCCGCGAGCCATAAGCTCACAATAAGCCACGAAATAAGCCCAAAATAAGCTATACAAGCTATTATTCAAAATAAGCTATTTAGCAACATATGTTATTCAACCATCACGACCACGACATCAAAACTACAAAATCCTCGTGTTTCTTTTCTTAACCAACGCAAGCCAAACACACCCTTTTATTCGTTTCGTTTCCAAAAATTGATTTTTACAACGATCAACTTGTACAACTAATATCTATGCATGAATATAAACTTAAAAGGACAAACGAAATTTAAATTTAAAAATTATAAATCTTTGAAAATGTGGATTTCGACACGAACCGGACAACCCAAACATTGTTTTAATGAATACCTGAACACTAGAATCACCTTACAACTCTTGGACCTTCATGATTTCTTGATCAAAGTTTGAAAATTTATGTGTTTGTTTGTGTGAGGGTGCTCGTCCAAAAACCAAAGAAAGGAGAGTAGAATTTTTTTTTTTTTTGTGAAAATGATACTATCTGTTTTCAAAAATGCAAGATGGAATATTTGTATGTACTAACCTTAAACAACCATGCTAAAAAAGGGTCTCCTTGTCTCCTCTTGGACTCAAACCGCGGACAAGGATCCTAGGGGGTTCGGGTTCTTCTTTTCGTGTCGGGATCACTTAAAAGCTCGTAAAACTCAACCGTAAAATACTCCTCAAAGTTACTTAGCATTTTTATTCACTTTAAAAATACTTTTCCATTAACCTAGAGTATTTACACGACAAAAAAAAAAACAAAAAAAAAAAAAAAAAAAAAAATATTTACTCTTTAAACCCATCAAAACTCATTTGGTACATTACAAACGGTCGGGACTCATTTTTTGGCATTTCTCAAATTCACGGGTCAATACCACAAATACAAATAACATAATAATAATCTCTAAAAAGGAATATTATTCACAAATAACCCTAAATTACCACAATTCATAACAAAATCACCACCGTCAACACGGTACAAAATCTAAAATATTCAGAACACAAAAACTGACAAACGTCAAATAGTCAAAGGACTATAAATTAAACATTCAGAACACAAAAAGGGCAAGGGTTACATTATAGCCCCCTTAAAAGAATTTCGACCCCAAAATTCAACTACTATCATCACTAAACAAATGCAGGTACTTTAATTTCATCTGATCCTCACGTTCCCACGTGAATGCAGGACCGCATTTTGAATTCCACCGAACCTTGACGATGGAAATCTTACTACGGTTCAGCTTCATAAACTCTCTTTCCAAAATTTTCACATGCTCTTCCACAAAATTCAACTTATCATCAACTCGAATCTCATCCAAAGGCACTTGCAGTGTTGGATCAGCCAAACACTTTTTAAGGTTCGACATGTGGAACGTATCATAAACACCATTAAGCTCCTCGGGCAAATATAACCGATAGGCCACGAGGCCTACTTTCTCAACAATCTCAAAAGGTCCAACAAATCTAGGTGCTAATTTCCCCTTCTTCCTAAAGCGTACCACACCTTTCTAAGGCGGCACTTTGAGAAATACAATGCCTCAAACGGAGCACATCTCACGCTAGAATGATAACTATTGTTATACGAAAACTCAACCAACAGAAGATGAACATCCTAACTTCCTCCGAAGTCAGGGATGCATGCTCTAAGCATGTCTTCTAAAGTCTGAATAGTACGCTCACTCTGACCATCAGTTTGAGGGTAGTAAGCCGTAATCATGTCTAAACAAGTTCCTAATGCCTCTTGGGATTGGACAAATCATTCAGAAGATGAAGATTATGCCTTGATGGCTTGCAACAGCTCAGACTCAGACATATAGGTGATTTCTTGTACAAATAAGTGTAAAGAGTCTTATGCTAATCTTAAAAACTGTATGATGCTCAGAGAGAACAACTAAGTGATGCAAGCATAGAAATAAAGGCATATTCTCAAGGTCTTAAGAAAGTTGAAGCACAGTTAGTTGCCTCATTCAACAAGGAAACTTGGTATGAACAAAAGAATAAAATTATGAAAAATAGATTTAGATGATAAAAACAGATGTTCTAAACATCCATAAGAAATTATTAGCAGAAGCTAAAAAGATAAAGAAAGATTTAAAGGCTAAAGTAGAAAAATGGCATAATTCTTCTAAGAATCTTAGTAAACTGCTAAATACCCAAATGAGTGCTAATGATAAGTTTGGGCTTTGGAGTTATGGGGATCACAGATATGATGGTATTTTGAGCTTTGGAAATGAAGTGTTGTAGAGTGTTTTTTAGGGAATATGAGAGTGAGATAGGAAAACCCAACCTTTGTACTGATAGGTTTGTTACAGCAAAAGGAAGCAAGCTGAACCCCACCCATGAAGGAATTAACATGCCTCAGGACCTGATGTAGAAATAGATGATTCTAAGTTTACATATGGTCCAAAACAGACTCAACCTAGTGAATCTGAATCACAATCAGTGAATTTGATACCTGTGAATCTAACATTAGTGCATACCCTCTGAATTAGTGTCTGAACCAGTTGTCAATGAGTCTAATGTAGAATGTCAACCTAAGGTTTGGTCTGATGCTCCTATCATTGAGGAGTATGAATCAGATAGTGAAGATGAGTGTGTGTTTATACCAACAAAACAACAAGAACTACCTTAGTTTTGCTAAAAGCAAGTAAAAACTCCTAGGGAAACTGTTAAGAATCAATTTACACATTGTAAAAAACCTAAAGTTGATAAGCAAGATTTGAGCATGGTTTACTGTATGAGCCATGTTTTGTATGTGGGTTTTTTTTGTCTTATATCATTTAATTAGAGATTGTGATTTCCATGAAAAGAGGCTGCGCACGAAAGAGCTTGACTTAAAACAATGGTTGGAAAAATGTGCAAAGAGTGAATAAACAAAACTAATTTGTTCCTTCAGCAGTACTAACTAGAATTGGTAAAATTCTAGTTAATACTGCTAAAGCTAGCAGTATTAAAAATTTTAGTACTGCTAGGCAAAGTTTTAACAGACAGACAGTACTAACTAGTATTGCCATGAAAGTTAATACTGTTAAGTCCATTGTGAATAGAGTTAGACCAGCAATGTTTATTACAAAAACTAATTCACCATCTCATGACTTTCAAAAAGACAACAGTACCTTTGAAACAGATTTTTATATCAAAAACTTAATACTGCTAAGTAAATGCAGTTAGTTCTGGTGTGGTGAAAATGGGAACCTGCTGTAAGCATCGAGTTTGTAATTGGTGACCACAAAGATAAATCTGGAACAACATCACCAAATACAATTGTGTGATTCCAATCTTAGAAATTGTTACACTTTCAAAGATCCACTAGGCAGACTCAAGCCCAAACAGGCTTGGGTCCCTAAGAGAATCTAATCTCTTTCTATTAATGTGCAGGATTATCCACATAGAGCTCTAAAGAATAAAGGAATTGTTGATAGTGTTGGTTGTTCCAGGCACTTGACTAAAAAACATGAATGGTGGAATGGGAACAAGCCTACCTTGCTGAATTTCAAGACTTTAATGTGGCCCTGTTTGCTTTCATGGAGGTATAAAGGTTATTCATGGTAAAGTAAAAAATTAAAACGGGTAAGTTAGAATTTTGAGGATGTATGCTTTGTAAAAAGAACTTCAGCATTTCATCTCTTTTTTGTGTCACAAAGGTGTGACAAAAGAAACAAGGTTCTATTTACTCGACTCTGAATGTCTGTTTTGTTCTTCTGAGATTAAGTTACTGATGAAAATCAAGTCTTACTAATATCCTTAGACAAACTACATGTACAGTTTCCAAATTTAGAGAAACATTATTCCTTCAGGAGGATTGGTTGTTTAAATTTTTGGCAAAGGCTACCAACTGATGGAATTAACAAATGGCATAGGGAGGTTGGGGTCATGTAAATTTTAAAAATCTAAACAAACTTGTAAAGGGAAACCTTGTAAGAGGTTTACCTTTTAAGCTTTTTCAAAATGACCACACTTGTGTTGCTTGTCAGAAAGGAAAGCAACACAAAGCCTCCTGTAAGGCCAAAACAATAAGCTCTATTAGCCACTCCTTACAACTTCTTCATATGGATTTGTTTGGACCTACATCTGTAAAGAGTTTAAACCATAAGACCCACTGCCTAGTTATCACTGATGATTTTAGCAGGTTTAGTTGGGTATTTTTCTTAAGAACTAAGGATGAAACTAGTGCAATCCTTAAGGACTTTATAAGACAGATAGAAAACCAATTAAATCAAAAAGTTAAAACTATTAGATGTGATAATGGAGGTGGTGTGTGTGTGGTGTGTGGATGTGATTGAATTTGTGGGTCAAAAGGGATCAAGAGGGAATACAGTAATGCCAGAACTCCACAACAAAATGGAGTTGCTGAGAGAAAGAACAGGACCCTTATTGAGGCTGCTAGGACCATGCTTGCAGATTCATTTTTACCTAACACTTCTTCGGGATGGAAGCGAGTTAGTACTGTTGTTATGTTCTATACAGGGTATTAGTGGACCTAAGCCCTCATAATAAGACACCTTATGAACTTTTAACTGGTAAGATACCAATTATAAGTTATATAAGACCTTTTGGGTGCCATGTGACCATCTTGAATACCATTGACCACCTTGGCAAGTTTGCTGGAAAATCAGATGAGGATTTTTAGTTGGGTTATTCTCTAAAAAGGCAAGGTTTTAGGGTATACAATTTAGAAACAAAAGAGTTGAAGAAAATCTGCACATAACCTTTTAGAGAACAAACCAAATGGATTGCAGGGAAATGGGACAACTTGGCTTTTGATCTTGGATTATTAACTTGATTCTATGAATTATCATCATGTTAGATGCATAGAATCAAGCTAACTACATGCAGGTCAACAAAGCTATCCCAAATGCAGGTACAAAGATATTATTAGATGCAGGGGATTCTGAAAAAGAAATGAATCTGCTTAGGACCTGCTTTGTACTCAATTTGGCCTTCTTATTCTTCAACAATCACTCCTGCTTTAAAATCAGATGATAAGAGAGAAGGTCCAAGAGAGGAAGAACAAGTCTTTATGGATGAACTTGAAAGACTTAAGAGACAAGAAAAGGAAGCTAATGAGGAAGCTGAAGCTCTCAGGAAGAAGTTTGAGACCTTGGTTATACAAGAAGGAGCTACTAAGACTAGCAGTACTAACATTTTTAGTACTGTTAGCACACCAGCTAAAGCTAGCAGTACTAACCTAGTTAATACTGTTAGCATACCAGTTAGTACTGCCAGTCCTCATGAGGGACTATCTCTTTCTGATCCAACAAATCTGAGAAGATGATCAGAAAATACCTCCCTTGAGGATATTTAGCATATTGTCCACTGATGATTATCTTCACTACTTCATCTTATGATGATGAGGGTGCAGTGGCTGACTTCACAAACTTGGAATCTGTTGTGAATGTTAGTCCTATTCCCACATCAAGGATTCACTCCTCTCATCCTACAGCACTTATTCTAGGAGATCCAACCTCAGCAGTTCAAACAAGAAGCAAACTACATAAAAGTTCTGGAGCTCATGCTTTTGTTAGCTATGTTCAAAAGCAAAGGAGAAATAATCATACGACTTCCAGCATGTTTATTTTGTTGTTTCCTGTCTCAACATGAACCCAAGAAGATTTCAGAAGCTCTTGAAGATGAAAGTTGGGTTGATGCTATGCAAGAAGAATTGTTGCAGTTTAAGATATAGAAAGTTTGGGTCTTAGTAGATTTGCCTTATGGGAAGAAGGCTATCGGTACAAAGTGGGTTTATCGAAATAAGAAGGATGAAAGAGGAGTTGTTGTCAGAAATAAAGCAAGGTTAGTTGCTCAGGGACATAGGCAAGAGGAAGGGATAGACTATGATGAGGTTTTTGCTCCTGTGGCCAGACTTGAAGCCATAAGGATCTTTTTAGCCTTTGCCTCATGTATGGGCTTTATAGTCTATCAAATGGATGTGAAAAGTGCCTTCCTTTATGGGAAAATTGATGAAGAGGTATATGTGTCTCAACTACCAGGTTTTCTAGATCCTAAATATCCCCAGAGAGTCTACAAAGTAGTAAAAGCTCTGTATGGGTTACATCAAGCTCCCAGAGCCTGGTATGCTACTTTATCCACTTTCTTATTGAAGAATGGATACAGAAGAGGCACCATTGCCAAAACTCTCTTCCTAAAGAAGGACAAACATGATATCATACTAGTTCAAGTCTATGTGGATGATATCATATTTGGGTCTACAAAGGAAACCTAACACTATTATTTTATTATAATTAAAAAACCCCAAAAACCCAACAAAAATTTTTTATAAAATATTATATTATATATATATTATATCCCCTTTTTTTTATTTTCCCTATATATTTATTATTTTTTCTTATTTTTTAGGCATTAATGAAGAGTAGATTTCAGATGAGTTCAATGGGAGAGCTCACTTTCTTTCTTGGATTACAAGTCAAACAAAAGCCAGATGGTATCTTTATTAGTCAGGATAAGTATGTTGCAGAAATCCGAAGAATTTGTCTTTGCCTAATGGTCAAGACTGCTAGTACACCAATTAAGACTCAGAAGCCTTTAGTCAAGGATGAGGAGGCCAATGATGTGGATGTTCATCTCTATAGGTCCATGATTGGCTCTTTAATGTATCTGACTGCTTCTAGGCCTGATATTATGTTTGCAGTCTGTGCTTGTTCTAGGTTTCAAGTCACTCCAAAGTCTTCCCATCTAAGTGATGTCAAGAGAATTTTTAGGTACCTAAAGGGCAAACCCAAACTGGGTCTTTGGTATCCTAGAGTGTCTTCATTTGACCTGGAATCCTACTCAGATAGTGACTATGCTGGAGCAAATCTTGACAGGAAATCCACAATAGGAGGTTGTTAATTTCTTGGCAGGAGACTCATTTCTTAGCAATGCAAAAAGCAGACTATTGTGGCTACTTCTACTATAGAGGCATAATATGTTGCTGCTGCAAGCTGTTGTGGACAGGTTTTATGGATTCAAAATCAAATGTTAGACTATGGGTTCAACTTCATGAACATAAAGATCTACATTGATAATGAAAGCACCATTTGCATTGTAAAGAATCCAGTATATCATTCCAAAACAAAGCACATTGCTATTCGGCACCATTTCATAAGAGATGCTTATGAAAAGAAACTCATTCAGGTGCTTAAAATCCACACTGATAACAATGTAGCTGATTTACTCACCAAGGCATTTGATGTTAGTAGGTTTCAGTTTTTGGTTGTTACTATTGGGATGTAGGGCACCAAGGAATCAGGGCAATAGAAATAGAGATGCTCTAAGAAGGAATGCACCAGTGGACACATCTACTACAAATGCCTTGGTTGTTCAAGATGGGATAGGTGGTTATGATTGGAGCTTTCAGGCTGAAGAATGCCTCACAAACTTTGCTCTAATGGCCTACACATCTTAAGGTTCATCAAGTTCATTTCAGTCAGAATTGACAGGTAATACTTGCTCTAAAGATTGTTTAAAATCATATGAAGCTCTTCAAAAACAGTATGATCAACAGCGTGAAGCTCTTAATAAATCTAATCTAGAAATAATAGGTTATCAAATGGGCGTTAGATTCTATTAGAAGCTAGGCATAGTTTTTCATGAATGAATGAGCGTTTATGAGAAAATATTGAAATTTTAAAGTATGATGTCCAAGTGAAAGATATTTCTATCAAAGACCTTAAAAATCAATTAGAAGAAGCTTTAAAGAGAAAGATGTTTGAAACTTAAACTAGAAAGTATTTTAAGAATCATCAAAGAATCTAACTAAACTGATTAATAGTCAAATAAGTGCTAAAGACAAAACTAGTCTTGGTTATGATAGTCAAATGAATGAGAGTGAATTGAATAATATTCATATGAATAAAAGTAAAGTGGTTCATAGTGTGTTTAACAGTAAAGAAAGTGATGTAGATGATAATCCAGTAAATGATAGATTCAAAATAGGTGAAGGATTTCATGCAGTTCCCCCTCCCTACACTAGGAACTACATGCCCTCAAGACCCGACTTATCTTTTGCTAGGTTAGATGAATCTGTTTTTAAGTCTACAGTGAGAAAGACCACCACTAGTGTGCCTGAAACTGACACTAGTATATCTAAGACTATTAAGGATATTGTAGAAAAGCCTAAAACTGTTAGGCCTAGTGCTCCTATCATTGAAGAATGATACACTAATAATGATAATGATAGTGTGTTTAGACCTAAATCTGATAAGACAAAACCAAAGTTTACTAAAATCAATTTAGTCAAATCTGGTGAGAATGTGAAATCTGTTAATAAGGAAAACACACATAGGCAAGTAGAGTATCCTAGGGAACAAGTCAAATGTCCTAGGTGTAACTAGAAGAAACTGGAATGATGATGATCAGAAAATTGGGAATATGGTTTGAGTTTATAAAGAAAGCTTGTTTTGTATGTGGGAGTTTCAACCATTTAATCAAACACTGTGATTTTCATGACAATAAAATGGTAGAAAAACCAATGTTAAATAATAAGGGAAGGGTTACTGGTCAAAGGGAAATTAGACCAGTATGGAACAATGCTTAGAGGGTGAACCACCAAAATAAATTGACTCACCCACATCCTAAAAGGAATTTTGTTCTAACATCAGTTTCAACAAAGTCAGGACAAATACCAATTAATATTGCTAAGCAAAGCCCTCCAAAAGCAGCAGCTTCAATTAGTACTGCCAAGCCTGTTAATACTGCTGCCCCTAAACCAAAAGTGAATGATGCATTACCCACAACTTACTCTTATTTTCTAGCACATTCACCAGTAAGTAAGCCCATTAATAAAAGAAAACAATTACAAACATTAATTTCAAAAAAAATTAATATGGTCCCCCACAAAAAAAAAAAAAAAATGGGTAATATGTAACTACTGCTAGGACAAAAGCAGGAGTTAGTGATGCTGTGGAAAATGAGGAAAATGCTGTTAAGTCCTCAGCATGCTGGATTTAGAGACCAACAAGAAATGTTATTGAACATAACTCCAAAGACAGTGGATCATACATGCTTAAAAGATTTGACTATGATGATCTATAAGGCAGACTCAAGTCAGTAATGGCTTGGGTCCCCAAGAGAAACTAGTTCTCTTATTTTGAGTGCAGGGTAATCCACAATATACTTTACATGATCAAGGAATTTTTGACAGTGAATGCTCTAGGCATATGACTGGAAACAAGTCCTTTCTTACAGATTATCAAGAGATTGATGGTGGATTTGTTGCATTTGGAGGAAGTCCTAAAGGAGTAAAATTACTGGAAAAGGTAAAATTAGGACTGGGAAATTAGACTTTGAAGATGTATACTTTATAAAGGAACTTAATTTTAACCTTTTCTCTGTCTCACAAATGTGTGACAAGAAAAACAGTGTTCTTTTCACTAAGACTGAATGTCTTGTTCTATCTCCAGACTTTAAGCTACTTGATGAAAGTCAAGTCTTGCTTATAAAGTTCCAGATAGAACAACATGTTAGTTTTGATCTAAAGAATGTGTTTCCTTAGGAGGTTTGACTTGTTTATTTGCAAATGCTATAATAGATGAGTCTAATTTATGGCATATGAGGCTTGGTCATATAAACTTTAAAACTATAAATAAACTTGTGAGGGGAAACCTTGTAAGAGGTTTGCCTTCAAAGCTTTTTGAAAATTACCATACTTGTGTTGCTTGTCAGAAGGGAAAGCAACACAAAGCTCTTGATAAGACCTTGATTGTGAGCTCTATCAGCCAACCCTTACAAATGTTGCACATGGAGTTATTTCGGCCAACATTTGTAAGGAGTATCAATCACAAAATATATTGCCTTGTTGGACTGATGACTTTAGTAGGTTTAGTTGGGTTTTCTTTTTGGCCACTAAGGATGGTGACTAGCTGGGATCCTTAAAACTGTTTTATAATGGCATAAAACCAATAAATTATAGGTTAAAATCATCAGATGATTGACAATGAATGAGTTTAAAAATAATGACATGAATCAGTTCTGTGGGATGAAAGGGATTAAGAGGGAATTTAGTGTTGCCAGAACTCCACAACAAAATGGAGTTGCTGAAAGAAAGAATAGGACACTAATAGAGGCAGCTAGGACTATGCTAGCAGATTCATTATTACCTACTACATTTTAGGCTGAAGCAGTTAATACTGCTTGTTATGTTCAGAATAGGGTTTAGTGCCAAGCCTCACAACAAGACACCTTATGAACTATTACATGGTAGACCACCTAGTATAAGCTTTATGAGACCTTTTGGGTGTCCTGTGACCATTCTTAATACCTTAGATCCCCTAGGCAAATTTGATGGGAAGGCTGATGAGGGGTTCTTGGTTGGATACTCTATAAATAGCAAGGCTTTTAGGGTATTTAACACTAGAACTAGGAAAGTAGAGGAGAACCTGCACATAACCTTTCTTGAAAACAAACCCAATGTTGCAGGGAGTGGACCAGATTGGCTCTTTGATATTGATTTACTAACAAACTCTATGAATTATGAGCCAGTTACTGCAGGGAATCAAACTAATGGGAATGCAGGTATCAAAGATAATGTTGATGCAGTACCTACTCAACAATATATTCTGCTACCATTACTTTTTGATAGTCCACAGAGCTCAGAGGATGCAGTTGCTGATGATGCTGGTAAAAAGACTACTAAAGAACTAGCAAATGAGGGTGAAAGAAATAGCCAAGAGAAGGAAGGAGGAGCTTCAAATAAAGAAGGTGACCATAATGTGCAAGATTTGAGAGCTGAATTGGATAAATTACTTGTTCAACAGAAGGAAGATTATGCTAACAGCACTAACAAAGTTTTTACTGTTAGTCTATCTATTAGTGCTGCTGGGCAAAGTTTTGTTAATGCTGATGATCTTTCAACTGATCCTTTTATGCCTGATTTGGAGGATACTACTGATCTTCTAAATACTGGTATCTTTAGTGGTGCATATGATGATGAAGATGTGGGTGCAGAGGCTGACCTCAACAACTTGGAAACAACCATGAATGTCAGTCCTATTCCCACAACCAGAATTCACAAGGATCATCCTAAAGACCAGATCATTAGAGACATAAATTCAGCTACTCAAACAAGGAGGATGACCAAGATTTCTAAAGAACATTCTATGGTCAGTTACATTAACAAGCAAAGGAGAACAAATCACAAAGATTATCAAAACTGCTTATTTGCCTATTTTCTCTCTTAAAAAGTACCCAAGAAGGTGATTCAAGCTTTGGCAGATCCAATCTGGGTAGAGGAAATGCAAGAGGAGTTACTATAGTTTAGATTGCAGAAGGTTTATACATTAGTATATCTACCTAATGGTATAGGAGGGCATGTACCAAATGGGTCTTTAGAAACCAAGAAAGATGATGAGAGGATTTGTAGTTAGTATAAAAACAAGGTAAGACTGGTGGCACAAAGGTTACACCAAGAAGAGGAATTGATTTAATGAGGTTTTTGACTTCCTGTTGCTAGGATAGAAGCAATCAGGTTATTTTTGGCTTATGCATCATTTATGGGGTTTATTGTGTACCAGATGGATGTGAAGAGTGCCTTTTTATATGGTACTATTAAAGAGGAGGTGTATGTGTGCCAACCTCCTGGTTTTGAAGATCTACAATTCCCTAACAAAGCTTATAAGGTAGAAAAAGCTTTATATGGTCTACATCAAGCTCCTAGAGCCTGGTATGAGACCTTGTCTACCTACTTATTAGAAAATAGATTTAGAAGAGGCATTATAGATAAGACTCTATTCATCAAGAAGGACAAAGGTGATATCCTGTTAGTGTAGGTGTATGTTGATGACATCATCTTTGGGTCTACAAAGAAGTCTTTATGTGTTGAGTTTGAGCAGATGATGTGTAACATTTCTCATTTTCGTGTCATTGTACGACTATATTAATGATCACTATTTATTTTAGTCCGATACGCGTTTACTTTTAAATGTTTACTTTTGAGCTAAACCGCGTAGACTAGAAATAATCAATGAATGTAAACGGTCACCAAATAAATTAAGGTTTACATCAACCAAGTAGGAAATAATTATTTTGAGAAAAATTATGTACTTCGCGTATTTTAATTTTTATTGGTCACGTAAAAGGGTTATGTTTCGCGATAATATACACTTGGATGCACTCCGGAATTATAACAATCAATAACTAGACTTACCTAGACTCAAACCAATACCCACTTTAAAAGCCTAAACACAAAAATTTGATCAAGTCTTGTGTTTATATCACTTTAGTGTCGAACATGGGCAAGTAAACCCACAACAAATCGTCCCATGTGGATTACTTACTAGCAAATCAACCTAATGATCTTTAAAAGTACATGTACTAATCTAAGTCTTAAAACATGTCTATTGGTCTCATACTAGTTCTCTTACCAATGGTTAATACTCACTTGCTTTCCTTGCTCTTCCTAGTCTAGGCTTACAACTGGAACAACACACCAAGACATAAGATTTGCTAGCTAAGTGAATCTTGTACAACTTAGGGCTCATTTAAAACTTGTACTTATGGTGGTTTAGCAAAAACCATGTGAGATTAACTAAACCCCCTCAAAACCGCCCCCTAGGGCACGATTCGGTTTGGGGTGTGGACTAGGAAAACTAACTAGACTTCTTGCCTATAAATATTCATGTACACTTACCATTTAACACTCTTGTTAACTCATACACACCTCAACCCTCTCCTCTCTTGTTCGGGATATATAAACCGCAACCAAGCACCCTCACACTTCCACTTCGAACCAACAAGTACCCACAAGGAATTATTCGAGCCAAGGGTTGGTTGTCTCGATCGTATATACGTTTGGATTAGCACTCTACACGTCTAAATACGCCACAAATACTCTAGGACCCTTGTAAGTCAAGTTTCGAACTCATACTTTTTGCTTTTTAAATTGTCTTTTGAATTCTAGACCTCATGTCGTGATATCTATGAAATGCACGTACCTAAATACGTACACATTATACGTGTGTGGTACAAGAAGCTAATACGGTGCGTGTACCAAGCGAATTAAAACGACAAGGATTCAAAATGTTATGTCCAAGATGAAAGCTTGGTCTCCAACGTGAACCACGTGCCCTATATACGAAAATATAAGAAAACTACACGTAAACTTTTATAGAAACTAGCAACTTAGCTGATGTGCGTGTATACAAGGATAACTGATCTTGATGTCACGGGTCACGCTTAGGAAATGTTAAACACATCGTTTTGGTGCTAGACGATTTAATGGGAACATACGAGATGCTAATAAATCTTTCGGACCTAAACGAACCCAACCAAAAAGGCTAGAACCCCTAACGAGCCTTTAACTGGCAGCCCACAAGGCTAGCGAGAGCTTATTAATAAGCACGGCCGAATTATTAACAAGCCACTAGGCCTAATCTCGTTTGGAAGTGCTACTGTTGATTTTCTTTATAGGGCCTTTCTTTATTAGAAACCCAACCGAATCCTTAAATGGGCTTACTAGCCCATTTGCGAGTCCAATATGAGCAATAAGCTCACAATAAGCTCTAAACAGCTTATTAGTAAAATGGCACAACCACATGCAAGTTACGTGAGCTAAACAAACTCAAATGATGTTAATGGGCCACGCCCCTAAACCCCCCCCCCCTAGAACCCATTTGGGTTCATAATGGGCCCAATTAGAGGAAAATAACAAGCTTCCAGTCATAATTTCAAAAGATTTAAGCCAAGATGAAAAGACCTCACTCATTAACGTTCTGAAAAACCGAAAACAAGCAATTGCTTGGAAACTTTCTGATATCCGAGGCATAGATCTAGAGTTTTGCTCTCACAAAATCCTTTTAGAAGATGATTACGAACCTTCAGTCCAACATCAAAGGAGGGTTAACCCTAAAATCCATGACGTCATCAAGAAAGAAGTAGAAAAACTTCTTGACGCGGGATTGATTTATCCGATCTCGGATAGTCCATGGGTTAGCCCAGTCTATTGTATTCCTAAAAAAGGTGGTATGACCGTTGTCAAGAACGAAGAAAATGAGCTGGTGCCTACAAGATTAGTCACGGGATGGAGAGTTTGCATCGACTATCGAAAGTTAAACGAAGCAACTTGTAAAGACCATTTTCCGTTACCATTCATGGACCAAATGTTAGAGCGATTAGCCGGCAACGAATTTTATTGTTTCTTAGATGGTTTTTCAGGGTATTTTCAAATCCCAATTGACCCTAAAGATCAAGAGAAAACTACTTTCACGTGCCCATACGGAACTTTCGCGTACCGTCGTATGCCATTCGGTTTGTGCAATGCACCCGGAACTTTTCAACGTTGTATGATGGCCATTTTTCACGACATGATAGAAAAAACAATGGAAGTTTTTATGGACGATTTTTCAGTTTTCGGAGATTCTTTTTCCTCATGTCTTGCCAATTTAGACAAAATGCTCAAACGGTGTGAAGACACCAAATTAGCACTAAATTGGGAAAAGAGCCATTTCATGGTTAAAGAAGGCATTGTTTTAGGACATAAGATCTCTAGAAAAGGAATTGAAGTCGATAAGGCCAAAGTTGATGTAATTTCAAAGCTTCCTCACCCAACGACCGTTAAAGGAATCAGAAGTTTTCTCGGGCATGCTGGATTCTATCGAAGATTTATCAAAGACTTTTCCAAAATCTCTCGACCCATGACCCATCTCTTAGAGAAGAACACTCCTTTCATTTTCTCGGAAGATTGCATTCTTGCCTTTCAAACATTGAAAAAGAAGTTAACCGAAGCTCCAATTCTCATTGCTCCGAATTGGGACCAACCTTTTGAAATCATGTGCGATGCAAGTGATTATGCAATAGGTGCGGTCCTAGGGCAGAGAATTGAGAAGCATTTCCGACCAATTCATTATCGTGGCAATCGGTTATTTTACTTGACCATCTCAGGAACTGGGAATATCCATCTCCAACCTCCCTCTTTGCGATACCCTGTAATGAAACAGTTGTAATAAAGAGAAAATTGATTTGAAAAGACCGTCACTCAGTGTTTTATGAAGAATTTTGTAACACTTCGGAGTTTTGATTAATGTTTGTCAAATTTGATAAAAAACCGGTCAAATTCTTAATACTGGGAACTAGTTTTTGATTCACCTCAGGAACGACACCATTGTTTCTTTCCAGTTCGACCTCAAGTTTAATTTTTTGTAGAATCGACAATCAATGGCTTACTGTAGAGGTGTTGATTTGATGTTTGGCTCTAGCAGGATTCCATCTTTATTGTGAAAAAACTATCGTTTCACTCGGAATGTTCTGGGCAATATCACAAGGATGCAATATAGTATTGCGTAGGACTCTTAGGGATAGACTTGTTCACAGTGGTGAAAAGACAAAGATTAATTTGGATAGTGTCCTAACAAGATTAAATTGACGATCTCTTGGCTTACGACTCAATAGTGCATTTTGGTTTTAGTAATCGGAGGCTGGTGAGTAGGCTGCCATACCCTATTCAATATCAGATTAGACGCGGACGTGAGAAAGTCAATTAGATGAAGTTGTGTTTGTTGGCTCCGTGAGAGAAAAGAAACAGAAATCTTTTGAAAGGATTCTGATGGCTAAGGGGAGGGTTGTACATTGCATCATGGTTGTCCATGAATGACGATCTTCAATGTCAGGCAATCTATCTAAGTGATTCTGGGCCTAGCATATGAAATGACCCGGTTTTGCCTAAGTGGAATGGAGGGATTCTGTCTTTAGGACCATTTTATCTTTACAGATCTTTTTATTCTTGACCCCTTCGCAGTTGCTTACCGAGAGATTTCATGACTCGAACCTTGTTGGGTTTATTCCAGTACTAGCTCATCTCAGGCGGCACTTTTCCCTTTTTCTTACTTTTACTCCTTTTTCATGTCCTAACTAAGGACTTCTAACCTCATAGGGGATTGTCCTGGGTAGATCCCTCCGGTTATGGCTGGATCATTGGGAATCAGTACCTAACTACTTACCAACCTTATAACTCCAATTAAGTACGATGCTCATTGATGGACGGTCTTTTGGTACAGTTCTCCTTTCCATATTAAAACCCATATTGAAAATTCAATTGTAAAGGTACTTATTGATATAAATATCAAAGGTTTAGTACCTTGCATTGTTTTTGGACATTTTTCAGAAACGTTTTTCATGTCATACCTAAGGACTTCTACACTAACTAGTGGATTGTCCCTGGGTAGATCCCTCCGGTTTTGGCTGGATCATCGGGAATAGTACCTAACCTTACCAACCTTATAACTCCAATTAAGTAAACTGCATGGTCGGTCTTTTGGTACAGTTCTCCTTTCCATAAAACCATTGAAAATTCAATTGAGGCACTTTATGATATAAATATCCAAGCGTTTAGTACCTCGATCGTTTTTGATTTTCGAAACGCTCCCCCTCAAAATGTGCTTCGGTATTCGAAATTGTTTAGCACGTTTAGGCGGAGTATATGAGTCCTAATAGTCACAGTTATTATTATACACATATTTTAATCACATTTTCTCCCCTTATCAAAAATTTTAAACCCTTTGACATTTTGGATATCAATTGATTTAAATATGTTATAAAATTTGGGAGAAAAGTGTGGCCTTAATTCGCAAGTCGTGTAAGAGACGTATAACTGCTCCCCCTCAATCGTTGAGGGATATAAATTACTCCTACACCTAACCATCAATAGATTAACTAGCTACTAATGTACAAGGTATATTATTCACAGTAAGAAATAAGATTGACCTTTTGATTGTACTGACGATGTCGTCACGTTGTTCTGTTGATCAGCCTGTAGTCAATATCTCTTACTCTTCCTCCAACAAAGCTTTCCAGACTTCGATAGATCCTTCTGATCTGTAGTCTTTTCTCGATAGCTGTGATGAAGTCTTTGCTTCTTCTCTTGTCATCCTCTGACCACTTCCTGGTCTCCATGCCCTTATTGTACTCGAACAGATGAAAGTCTTTAACCATTTGGTCCAGCTTTTCCATGACTCTTGTCAACGTCCCATCACTAAACTTGTGAAGCTCATTCAGCCTCATCAGCTTTCTTTGATTATTTCTGTCTCTGTAGACAACTGCTCTTGGCTTAGGGACGATCGTATAGTCTTCTTTGAAGTAATAGTCGGCTGCATCCCAATTAGGACGTTCAAGGTTGACCTTTGTTTGATAGCTTTCAATCCCGAGTTGCAAGTCTCCCACACGATTCCTGATCACCAGGTTTCTCATCCACATGTTGACTGCTGTGTGAAGACTGATCTTGTCTGTCTTGGGCAGATGGTTGAGCTTTTCTTGGATATTGAGAAGGAACAGATCTTCAAAATCGTTTGGATGAAGATTTTTGAAATCCTTTTCCGAGATCTTGTATTCTTGGTAATCAGCTCGGCGAAGAATTATCTCTCTGAGGTAGTTATATCCATATTTTTCAAACACTTTGACACTGACTACACTGAGAATTCGCATGTGCGATCTGACTGCTTCACGATCAGAGGACTCACTGTGTTTGTTGATATAGAATTCCTTCCTCCTAAACCACCAGTGAGTGATGCCATAGACCGCACTGATGTCATATTCGCGTTCACTCTCAACCCACAACGAAGGAACTAATTCTTCAAGGCCGAAGTCGAGGTAACGAGCGGCTTTAAGCTTGGAAATGGATAAGGCAATTTTTCGCTCTTTGTCACCTGTCAGCAGATAATCCAGATCCTTGTTGAAGAAGAATTGTGGTTGAATGGTTACCTGACCTGGTGGTCCTCCTAAGGGCAGTGGTTCATATATATTTCTCAGAATTTGATGACCCTCAGGATTACTCCAATCAACCTTATTTGTCAGCAGCTTATGACATTCATCCATCTGATATTGAAGAAAGACACTGTTCTTGTGAAAGGCTTTGGGCAAATAAGATTGGGTTCCATCATACTTAAAGAGCCTTAGTGGTATATGACATGAATGGTGTCTATGTTTAGTAGCCTAATAAAAGCAAATTTTGGTTGCCTCGATGTGGATTTAATTCTTGATGACATTTGATCTTGAAAAGGGCTAGAGCTAATTATTACGTTCTTAACCGTTTACGCTTTTTTACGGAATTAATAAGTATCGAAACATGTCTTTAATGAGCCTTCGGGTATATGACTTAAGTAAAATCTTGAGATACAAAAGTAGGATTTGCGGGAGGAAAAGTAAGTACACAATTAGTATTTATGAGTAGTGTTAGTGTCATGACTTGTAATTGACAATGATCTTGTTTTTAAGCTTAGCATGGGAAAAGTGAAAAATCGGGGATGTGAATGGTATCTTTTGACCTAATTGTGCTTTTTATTCTATGATCCTAAAAGTTACCAATGAGGTAATGAAAACAATACATTATGTCAACACAAATAAGTTGTAGTTAGGTAGTTAATTATCAAGAAAAATCATAAAAAGAGAAAAATCTTTGAAAATGGGAATCGGGTGTTTTATAACTTGTGATCTCTTATCTCTCTCAACAAAAATCTTTGCTACTTTTCAAAGGTTTAGTTTGGGGAAGTTTCGAGATATTTGGTTATAAGGCATGTGATATTGCGTGAGGACACACAATCGTTTAGTTTGGGGAATTTTGATAAGTGTAGAATACACATATCTGTTTGTACCTAAAATAACCCAATTAAACCCAAAACAGACCAAAAATGGCAAAAATATGCTTGTATTTGTGTTTTGTGTGTGCAGGTACGGATAAATCAAAAATCATAAGAAATAGTCAAAAACAGGCAAGCACGGACACGAGAATCAGTAGAGTACAAAGCCGAAGCCAGAAAAGTCAAGCCTCAGTCAAAATCAGCCAAGAAAAGTCAAAGTCAGTCAAAGATGGTCAAACTAAGTCAAACACAAAAGGACAAATCCTCAAAATATTTCACTTTGGTCCCTCAACTCTCACAAAAGTCCAAAAATGTCCCCTCCTCCCTTATTGGGCCCAGGAAAGCTTCATGGGCCTTACCCGGATCCTTAAGCCCAAAACCATTGACCATTTCTCTTTTCTTAATCCACAAGGCTAGTTTTGCAATATTAGCGAAACTCCTTTTATTACTAAAAGAGGTAAAAGGAAAGAGAGGGGCAATTGTGCTTACTATATCAAAGATATAAACTGTTTGTAAACTGTCAAAAATTGGGCCGCCAAATCCATTTTTTTTTTTTAATGTTTTCATTGTCACTATTCATTTTTAATTTAACCATGGTAAAACAAAGGGCAAATCAAAATCAAAGGGTGCGTTAGTCAATTCAAGTGAAGTACAATGAAATGGCAGGGTCAAATGGGTCAAATCAAAGCATCTCTTAACCTCTCTCAAGTTCAAAGCCACGTCAGCAATGGTGAAAGCACAAGGGGTGTGGGTTTTTGCACTAAACACACTCACACAACTAGCACAAGCTGTCACATCAAAGAATGACAGCTTGGCAATCCGTGTGAGTGTGTTATTGATCCAACGGCTCAAATCTTTGATCTAATGATTATGACAATGAGTGGTGAAGATTGAAGGATTGAAGAGGCATGGCAAGGCTCCTAGAAGCTTTACTTTTCCTGCCCTATAAAAAGGGCCTATATTACACAACAACCGTAGCTTTTAGGATTAGGATTTAGCTTAATTCATTTTTAGCTTAATTTTACTTTAAATCTTGTAATTTCCTTTTAAATATTGTAATCAAGTTTTCTGTTAATGAATTCAGTAGTTTTTAATCTCTTTTAAGCTCTCTTATTTACTTAATAAATTTATTTTACCTTAAACGTTAAGCTAAATTAGCCATTAAGATACTCAGAAGCTCTTTAGTCTATAAGCTAAAATTTGAGCTCAAAAGGCCTTAATATTACTTAAACCTCAAATCAGCTTAATATCTATACATTATTACCTTTGGATAATGGATTTTGAGCTTATGGAAGGGGGATCTAAAAGGGAAGGATCCCTAAGGACTTTTACCCTAGCTTATTAATAAGCTAGGGAGCTTGTAGCTTTTGCCATTATTGGTTTCCTCTTGTTTTGCTTAGAGGCATCATTTTTGTAACGTTTTCCTTTATTTCTTGCCTGAATATTTGTTTTATTGCTTCTAAATTAGATCTGCTTATTTGCTTATTTAATTTGCTTATTAGTGACTATTATTGTGTCTTAATAGATTAATAATCATAGTTGCTTATCTGTTTTTGATTAAAATAGTTTAAATCATAGTCTTTAATATAAGTGTCTTAAAAAACCTTAAACCAAAAATTGTAGAAAATAAGTTTGAATCTTAGATTAATGCTTAATTAGTTGTTAATTCATGTTAGTTAGGGTTATTATAAGCTGAAAATCATCTGGTAATTAGTGCTTATTAGTTAGATTTGCAATTTAAGTTTAAAGTAATTTCTGTCAAAGTAGTAAAGGGGTGTTTGGCATAAGCCACTTTGACCTTCTAAAGTCAAAAGTTTTTGTGCAAACCTTTTTAGACAGCTTTGAATTTAGTTAAAAACAATAGGAAATGAGTTTTTATAAGTTAGATTTGGAAATTTAGAAAATTTGAGCTTATATTAAGTGTGCCAGCACCAGGGGAATTGTTCTTTGAATCTCACTTGTGCAAACTTTGATCTTGCCTCTTAGGCTTAGGTCTTGCTTGATTTTAATTCTTACACTATACTTGAGTGTTTCTAAGTGCAAGGATTTCCCTTAGGAAACCTGCACTTTTGATTGGCATTTGTGCAAAGTGCACCAGTACTAACAAGAAGTTAGTACTGCTGTCACTTTTAGCTTAGTTCTTAGTTAAGTAAAAGTAGGATTTAGGCTCTTAAATTCAAGTAGGATTAAGTCTAGGGATAGCTTAATATAGATTAAGTTTTAATTTGAATTTTCTAGCTTATTTACTTAGCTTAATTTAGTTGTCAAAGTCACAAAAATTCCTAAAAGCCAAAAACAGTTAGCAATAGAATTTAGCTTTTAAATTTTAGATTCTAGCTTGAAGTAGTTAGGTTTTATTAGTTAAATTGTTGTTATAAGTTGTTTGTTAAGTTTACAAATGCTCATTTGTTGTCTTTGCTTTTTGAGCATTTGAGCTTATTTTGGTTTTGAGCTTATTGCTTAGTTTCCTGAGTATGTCACTTTCATCTTCACTTTCAGTGGTCTTTTAGTAATTTAAGCTCTATTTTCTTTTCATTTTTAGATTAAGCAGTCAAAAGCTATTTTTTAGAACACTTTTTTCTTTTTAAATTAAGTTTTATTGAGCTTATTATTTGTTTTAGTAAAACCATAGCACCAAATCATATCACTTGTAAACAGCAAGCTTTGTAAGCTGTTATTTTAGAGCTTATAGTTAGTTTGACTTAGTCCTTTTAAAGTAGCTTATTTTAGTGTCCTTTTTAAGTTCTAATATTTAGTTTTTCTTAAAAGTCAAAAAAAAGGGGTTGCCCACACTCGAACCCACGACCTCTTAGTTATAAGCCCAACGTGTTAACCATTTGCTTCAATAGCTCATCCAGTATTTCTTCCCCACATTTAATACTAGTACACGTTTTAATTTCCCCTTTTCTATAATAAGCCGTAGCATAATAAGCTCATTTGAGAGCTTATTCGTTAAGCAATTTGTTTTTTCTTATTTTTCTGTTGTTCTGACTAGTGTTTTTAGGTTTTTTCCTTTGAGTTTTATAGATTTTTCCAACTTTTATTTTATTTTTAATCAATTTTCGAAAGTTGAAATCTTATAAAATCAATAAAAATAGAAAAAAGTTTCAGAAAAATACAAAAAAATAGTTTTTAGTTTTATAAAAAAATGCTTTAGGTTTACTTCCAGATAAAAATTATTTCTAACTTTTTAGGTCTTAAATTTCCATTTTGACTTTTATTTTAAATTTTAAAATAGGATTTTATATAACAAAAATAGTTAAAAATAGTTTTCTTTGCTTTTATAATATTTTAGACTTTTCTAAGCTTAAAAATAATTTTTCCAAATTTTTAGTATTTAATTTACTATTTTTTTAGATTTAATTAGATTAAATTAGTTTTTAATTCATATTAAATTCAAAAATAATCAAAAAAATGTTTTTCTTTTTCCTAAAATTTTCTTTTGTCCTATCTTAGGTTTAGAATTTTAGTTTACATTTTTAGGGGTTAAAATTAGTTTACTTGCTTATTTGTCACGTTATATTTGTTTCCCGTTAATCGTTTTAAATGTTCAATTGCCTTTAATTGTTCAATTTTTTAATTGTTGCTTTTTATTTAGTAATCATGGCTTATCAATTCATAATTTTTCTTATTCAAATCATAATCCGGACTTAAACGAGGATTCAATTTCACTAGTCGTTGGGGAAACGACCCGGGTGATCATATTTGCCCGGTTTAATATACGTATTATATATTATATTATATATATTTTTGAGAGTGAATTTTCCTTAGGGAATTTTCTTAATTGCTCTTGTGGAATATTATTTTATAGTATATTTTATTGTGTATCTAAACTTGATACCAGTATGCTCTGGGCCTGGAACATAATCTGGCGAAGGTAGTGCCTGCTCTGGCTCCTCAGGGCCAGGCACGTAATCTGGAGAGGGTGGGGCCTGAAGAGCGGCCTCCACGTATGGGTCCTCTAGCATCCCAAGCAGCTCAAGATGCTCGTGATCATCGGCTCTCGGTGATCCTATGTCTGATAAATCCTCAAATGGGCTGGAAACCTCTGTGTATGTAACCCCCGATTCATCCGAATCTGACATGACTGAATTTGAAAATTCAAAATAGCTTATATTAGTATTTAATATAAGACTCTTATAGTAATATACATTTATATCATAACATGTATATCAATTATGAATGCATGTAGTCCAACTAACTAATGCAACAAGTAGTGTATGCATGAATGTATGCACATATGTATGTCCCGTGTAAAACCCCTTTGTATGAATTCGATGTTTGAAAACGGTTATTGTCCAGCAAAAACATTTGACCTGGTTGCGTATCGACGAGTTGTTGGATTTACGATTTAAAGTGTCCTAGCTCCTTATACGTTCACTACATGACCTCTTAATTATGATAGCCCGAACGATAGTATGATGAGCTATATAGGAATATATGATATTGGTTAATCGAAGTACATGGTACTTATACGACCTTAATTTAAATAGGTTGCATCTGACGATTTGCGTGACGCATTATTTCTTTTTTGTTGAACTATAATTGATATTCGTCATCAAGGTGAGTCTAGCCCACGGTTTTACATGCTTTGTTTTACAATGTTTTTGGGTGTGAGAAACATGCAATAGTTTATAATTGGACCCAAGTGGTTAATAATAGGCTTTTTTTTCATATTATGATTACGTGTTGCCTAAGTTGCGATAACCCTAGTTGAGCCTATTATCATGAACTGTCAGTTACTGGATTGTGAGCGCGAATGTTTATGATAGATCTTTTGGGTTGCGACATCCCCGTTTTCGGGTGATTAGCTATTCACTGGGAAAATAAACTTATTCATGTCGAACATAGATTATTGCGGGGTTAGAACATCATCCAGGGCAATGTAGGCATTTATCTGTATTCATTTATGTGAGGAGATTCAGTGTCATGAGACTATAGGGCAACGTATTAATTTATATGATGTTTGCATCTGTTGCATTATCATACACTTGGGAAATCTTGTGGTCCTACAATATACGATTTATCAAACCTATGAATTCACCAATAGTTATTGTAGGACGTTTTTAAAGAAATGTTTTTAAGGGATATCAGTAAGCACGTAGGTTGCAAGGGATACATTGCGTGGTTTTGGATTTGCTTTTCATTCATTAAAGATTTTGTCGTTACATTTTGTATAATGTTATGGGGATTGAAATCTTTGTTATTTTTGAACAAGTGGACAAGTGAAGCTTGGTTATTTGTATCAAATATTTGTTAAATCTAATGTATCAGTTTTAAAACGACTTTTTGGTCGTTCTATATATATCTTGTGTTATTGATCTGAGAAGTAACACGCCCCGGACCCTTATTCCGCTGCGACCCAATTTGGGGGTGTTACAGATTGGTATCAAGAGCCAAGGTTATAGAGAACCAGGTCAAATGTTTTTGCTGGACTATAACCGTTTTTAAACATCGAATTCATACAAAGGGGTTTTACACGGGACATACATATGTGCATACATTCATGCATACACTACTTGTTGCATTAGTTGGTTGGACTAGATGCATTCATAATTGATATACATGTTATGATATAAATGTATATTACTATAAGAGTCTTATATTAAATACTAATATAAGCTATTTTGAATTTTCAGATTCAGTCATGTCAGATTCGGATGAATCAGGGGTTACATACACGGAGGTTTCCAGCCCATTTGAGGATTTATCAGACATAGGATCACCGAGAGCCGATGATCACGAGTATCTTGAGCTGCTTGGGATGTTATAGGACCCATACGTGGAGGCTGCTCTTCAGGCCCCACCCTCTCCAGATTACGTGCCTGGCCCTGAGGAGCCAAAGCAGGCACCACCTTCGCCAGATTATGTTCCAGGCCCAAAGCATACTGATGATGAGATTGTTGCTGAGGATCAGCCAGGTGCTGAGGATGCCTCACCCACTGCTCAGTCACCTGACTATGTCCCGGAGTCCGATCCTGAGGCGGACCCGGAGGAGGATGACGATGAGGACCCCGAGGAGGATCCTGTTGACTATTCTGCTGATGGAGGAGATGACGGAGACGATGAGGATGAGCCATCGGAGGAGGATGAGGATGATGATGTTGACATGGTGGCTGATATGGGGTTGAGGGGAGGAGGAGGAGTACCAGCTGCCCTACCGACTCTGTAGTTGGCTTTACCTTTACACGATCAGGCCATCTGCAGAGGATGAAGAGCCGTTCAAGATGGGGGGATGAGTCTGCGGCCACCACCAACCACACCCTGCATATCGTGTGACAGTAGGATTTCTTTTCCAGATCTAGTATCTACACCTGATTTGGTTTGATTGAGAGGTTGCCAGACTTTCTGCTATAATCTACTACACATCATCACCACTCTCCTATGGTCTTCACCACTTCCCCCAGATACATTCTCCTCATAACACGATCACCACCCTACCTATGTTCATCACCAGCACCCACTTCCTAGCCCAACATTAGGTTCATTGGGCTAATCGAGCTGCGATGATCCGGTGAGAGCTAAGGCTATGCATCTACGTCCATCTCTTCCATTACCACACCCTTATTACTCTCACCCACAGACCAGTTGCACATAATAAAGGTACCAATCACCCTTGCCTATATCAGTTCCTACTTCATCACCACCATTGCTACTTCCCTTTGCTAGTCGTAGAGAGGACAAACCCGAGGTTACCCTACCACCTCGGAAGAGGTTAGGTATCCCTCTTGGTCCTGGATACGAGGTAGGAGAGAGCTCATCTGTGCTCTGCTAGACCGACTGGAGGTATTCGAGCAGACTATGGCTTTGTAGCTATATGGATGGGAGATAGGCCGTGATCCTTGGATGAGGTTGGATTATGGATCACGACTCGTGGGACGAGATAATTGAGACCCTTCAGGGGGCACCAGTTAGTACTGACATGGAGTTGGGTCGACATATGACAACATTTGAGACTAGGGTTAGGCAAGACACGGATGAGATTTATTACGGGTTAGGACGATAAGCAGAGTAAGAGAAAAGCTATTGGCTGGTCGCTCAATATGTTGGTTAGAGGGGACAGACGAGGCACATGCATATACACGTCATAGATGGTGACAAGGCAAGCTATGAATTTACCAACATTTTTGTTGACGTTTTAAAGCAATGTTTTTCAGGGGATCAGTAAGCACGAGGTGCAAGGGATACATTGGTGGTTTTGATTTGGATATCATGCATTAAAAGATTTTGTCGATTCATTTTGTATAAACTGTTATGGGCTAGAAATCTTCTGATTTTGAATAAGTGGACAAGTGAAGCTTCGGCTTATGTAAATAATACTTTGTTAATTCCAATTATAAGTTTAATGATTTTTGGTCGTTTCTATAATCATCTTGTGTTATTGATCTGAGAAGTAACACGCCCCGGACACTTATTCCACTGCGACCTAATTTGGGGGTGTTACAGATGGCTATGAACTCTCCTTGAGTGAGCGAATATCAAGTATATCACAAATAATGCGTCACGTAAATCGTCAGATGCAACCTATTTAATTTAAGGTCATATAAGTACCATGTACTTCGATTAACCAATATCATATATTCCTATATAGCTCATCATACTATCGTTCGGGCTATCATAATTAAGAGGTCATGTAGTGAACGTATGAGGAGCTAGGACACTTTAAATCGTAAATCCAACAACTCGTCGATACGCCACCCCGAATAGGCCTCATTATGAAAAACGTTTATAATTACCGTTTTAGTAAATATAGCATAACTTTTGCGTTTTAAGCCCGATTTTGACGTTTCTTATGCCCATGCTTTCGTACTAAGACGAGTGATCAAAATATTACATTTTCAATTTTTTAACATTCTGTGATGAATTGTGTTTTTACTGTTCATTACAACTATAAACTCCTTTTTACGTCTCAATTAGCGTAAACTCGTAAATGTCGTATCTTATTCGTTATAGCTCCATTTTTAGCGATTCTTTCGAGCACGTTCTCGTAATTGAAAGTTCTATTGATTTATGAGGTTTACAAAAATAAAAGTTTTTGTCATGAATAGTACTTTTATAAAAATAGTTTTATAAAACCCGGTATTAACGTAAATCGTATTTTTATCGTATCTTTTTCGTTATTAATCCGTTTTTCGAGTTTCTTACCTTTTTAGAATCGTCATGAGTCGTATTATTTTTATAAAGTGTCAAACCGCCTGTTTAAAATAAAAAATCCAAACAGCCTCTTTATAATTAATAAGTATACTTTGATATAAAACTTGTTTTATGTACTTTTCACTTTAGTAGTTTACCATAAATCCTTTATAACCATATTTGACATATGTGATACTTATATTAATGTCCATTAGTCCAAGATCACAAGTTCATATCATATGAAAAAGTGTTAAAAATCATAATCACAAGTAAGTTATCCATTTAACATGTTTAAACCCTAAATGGTGATTTAACTATATAGAACATATATACTTATAAAAATGAGAAAAGTAAAGACATAAAGGTTTATAGATAACCTTAAAGTGATGTATGATGATGAGAAATACAATCTAAACCCTTGTTTAGATTTTTAAACCAAGCTTGCAAACAAGAAAATCCTAGTTTTCCAATTATAAACCCTAGCTTCCTTTTCTTGATAAATACTTATAAAGGTTTGATCAAACCTTCAAATCATCTTAGTAGGTCTTAGATATGTTATGTGTATGCTTGTATAAGTGGTATAAAAGTTTGTGTGGGTTGGTTATATTGAGGGTTTTGAGCCGTGGGTAGGAGGGAGGACAAAGGAGAGTGTTTTTGATTATTTTCTAAGTGTTAAGTGCTATGATTTCTTATCTCATGCAATGTATAAGTAATGCACATGTATGACTAGTCAAGGAAGCACAAAGAGGGTCTTAAGGATGGTCATGGTCATAGTCTTTGGTCAAAGTTTGAAGAAATTGGATAGATGTCTCCTAATAGTTGAGATTATCCCATGAAAACATGGAAATGTGTTCTTTTATGAGATTTTCTTGTATCCTTTGGTCCATATCCGGCCATAGAGAGATATAGGTGATGCATTTTTGTAATTTTTATGTATTGGGTATAAATGTGGGTATTTGTTGAAGCGTAGAAAAGTTTTGGTGGTTCCGGGTATGCCTAAATGCAATTTATCGCGAAACGTAATCAATTTACGCAACCAATAAAAATACAATGAACAAAGTTAATAATTATCATTAAAATAATTACTTAACACTTGCTTGATGTAAACATTTAATCGTTTGATGTCCGTTTACATTGAACGCTAATTTTTACTACGCTTTTAATTTACGTTTTCGATTTAAAAGCAAACGCGGGGCTACAATACAAAGATACATTGTTGAATTTATTGACGAGTCATGGACCCTAAAACCACGGGTGTTATAGGTGATTTTGTTCTACAATGGTTGGATATTACACATGGACAAAATTCTTGACTCAAGAGGTGTCATTCCAACTAAGACTGTGAAGTATGTTAAAGGCATCTAAGAAATGGGCTGAATACTCTCAAACTGGCATAAATGAAAACATTAGAGGAAGAAGTACTAGAGACTTCTGACGGACTAGATGCTATACAAGCACAACTGAACAATCTAGGAAGGGAGGTCAAGAAGGTGAATGAAAAAGTTTATGCTGCTCAAGTTGGATGTGAACAATGTAAAGGACCCCATTACACCAAAGATTACCCACAAAAAGAAGAAGGGAAAACCCTATAAGAAGCTTACTACACGCAATTTGGTAGACCTTTTCAAAGAGGGGGATATAGAGCAACAACTCCAGGTATTATATATTTATATATATTTATTATATATTTATATGTATTAAAAGGACTTTGTCAGATACCTTGAGCAAATTTATGGGAGAATTAGCAAAAAGACACGAGGAAAACTCTAACTTAATCAAAGAAATCCAAGCTTTAACGGATGCTGCCATAAGGAACCAAGGAGCATCAATTAAAACATTAGAAATACAAATCGGGAAAATGAGCAAGGTACTACAGGAAAGAGGATTTGGAAGTCTACCTAGCTTAACAGAAACGAACCCGAGAGATTAAGTCAAATCGATCTCTACTAATATTGAAGTTGATTCACACCCGATACGCCGTACTGGATCTCCCCAATACACCGTATCCACTAAACAGAACCATACACTTATGTATGAGACAAGCCAAATGACGATTTTGTTTCCAATTTATTTGAATGGTTACTACTGTGATGGAAAGAAGGGATCTTATGGACAACAATTCTCGGAAGCTTACTCTAAAGCTTCACAAATCGATGAATCCATACCCCAAAAGGAGAAAGACCTAGGGAGTTTCACTTTACCTTGCTTTATTAATAATGTTTTCTTTGATAATGCCCTTGTTGACTTAGGAGCTAGCGTTAGTGTAATGTCTCTATTGACCTACCTTAACTTAAGATTAGGCGAATTAGCTCACACTAAGCTAACAGTGGAATTAGCGGATAGGACAATGAAATATCCAAAAGGAATTACTTACAACGTACTAGTAAGAATTGGTAAATTTACTTTCCCAGTAGACTTTATATTTCTAGATATGCCCGAGGATATCAAAGTGCCCTTGATCCTTGGAAGACTATTTTTGTCTACCGCCCGTGCTAAAATTGATGTTTATAAGAGAAAGATTACTTTAAGAGTTGGGGAAGAAAAGATTATTTTCAAAAGTGTTAAATCTGCTAGTAGTTTAATTAAGAGGGTCTACATGCTAAGTTTGAGAGAAAGAATGGAACTTGATTTATAAGCTAGGCTAATGGGAGAGACTTTGGTGTTAAATAGATCATTAGACCCTTTCTTAGAAGATTACATCGAACTAAATGATCTAAATGAACCATTTAAGCTTAGGAGAAATCAAGATGATGATTTAATGCCCACCATTGAGGAAGGTAAGGTAACTAAGGAATTTAGAACTAGGGATAAAGATCTTGATACTAGAATTGATGATTAAACTAGTTATTGTGACGATGATAAAAAGATCCATATAGATTGTGCTCACAACTTTAAGTTTTCATGCATGATAGGATTTGAATTTACACACGTCAACTTCTTCCCATTATTGTACGTCAATGTGATGTCCAAAAAGTTTCATAAGTTAGTTTTAAGTTAGAGAGTTTGAGAAGTTTAGTAGTAGAAGCTAAAGTGAAAAGTTTACGAAAGTTAGTTAGTTAGTTAGTAGTCCTTGAGTGTTGCAGAAATTAGTTTTCAGAGAGGCAGTTAGTTAGTAAGTTAGTAGTGTAGAGTGTGTTAGTATTAGTTTAGTAAGTAGTGAAGGAGAGAAGTAAGAGAGGTTGATTTTGAGTTGTAATAGTAGTAGTTTGTAGTTCAGTTTAGGTTAGTAGTTAGTTAAGTAAGTTAGAAATTAAGTATAGGAGTTAGTAGTAGAGTAGAAGTTTTAGACAGTTTTGTGAGAAAGATTTTGAGTTAGTAGTGTCAGAGTTAAAAGTATTAGTTTCAGTTCTTAGTTAGTAAACTAGTAAGTGAGTAGTAGTAGAGTGTTTTGTAGTTGTGTTTTAGTAAGTTTAGTAAGTTAGTTTTAAGTGTAGTAGAGGAAGTTTTTTACTAGTGTAGTGTTTAAGTTAGTTATTAAGCAGTAGTTTTCATAGTTTAGCTCAGTTATAGTTTAAAGTAGTTTGTAGAGTTAGTAGAGTAGCTAGTTTTTAGAGTAGTTAGAAGACGCAGTCTTGTAGTATAGTCAGAGAGTTATCAGTATAATAAGTAGTAGAGAGTAGAGTAGTAGAGTAATTAGTTAGTTTTCTTAAGAAGTTAGTTAGTAGTAGTAGTTAGCAATAGAAGAGTTAGTTTTAGTTAAGATGAGTTACAGTTTAGTGTTTTTTTTTTAAAAGTAAGAGTTTAAATGTGTTAGTTTTTAGAGAGGTCAGGAGTAGTTTCTAAGAGAGTCAGTTGAGAGCGTTGTTTTAGAAAGTAAGTTCTAAGTTTGTTTTGAAAGTTAAGGTGGTAAAGAGTAAATTGTTAGCGTAGTTTTAGTAAAGTTGTTTATGAGTTAGTAGAGTTTAGTAGTAGTTTTTGAGTTTGTATAGTTTAAGAGTTGTTTAGTTAGTTCTTAGTAGATTTTTAGTAGAGAGTTAGTAGAAGTAGTTCAGAATAAGTAGTTTTGTTAGTAGTTAGAGTGAAGTATAGTGTAGTGTTAGTTAACTCAGCAGTTCTAGTTTAAGTTTTTTAGTAGTTTAGTAGTGAGTTTTAGCTTAGTAGTACTAGTAGCTATTAGTAGGTATATACGTTTTAAAAGAAGTTAGTGAGTTAGACGAGTTAGTTAGTTAGTTTAGTTTTGTTAATGAGTATACGTTGTAGTAGAGAGTAGAGTAGTGCTGTTAGTAGTTAGGAGTAAGTTAGTACAGTTAGTTTAGTTATGTTGTGAAGTAGTTACGATTAGTAGTTTTTGATTTGTAGATGAGTCAGTTAGTATAAGTAGTCAGAGAGAGTAGAGTCTAGTAAGAGTTGTAATAGTAAAGTTCTCGTAGTTTTAGGTAGTTAGTTTAGAAAGTAGTAGTAGTGGAGTTGAGTTTAAGTATGTAAGTTAGTTGATTAGTTCAGTTTAGTAGTTTGTTTTAGTAAGTTAGTAATAGATGGTAGTAGTGAAGTTGAATAGAGAGATATTAGTTAGTACATGGTTTGTTGATTTCAGTATTGTGGAGGCTTGTCAGTATGGTAGAAGATTGTATTGCAGAGAGAAAGAGTAAATTAGTTAGAGAGTTAGTAGTGTAGTAAGTAGACTTAGTTTAGTAGTTAAAGTAGTTTCAAAAGTTAGTTAGTTTGTTAGTTAAGTGTTAAGTATGAGATAAGAAGTTAAGCTAGTAGTAGTTAGTTAGTAGGAGTAGTAGTAGTAGTATAATAGTAAGTAGTTTAGAAGTAGTTTTAGTAGTATATGTTATTAGTTAGTTTTGAGTTTTAGTAATGTTTGTAGTGAGTTTAGTAGTCAGTTAGTTAGTTTAGTAGTTGTTTTCTGGTGGGGTTTAAGTTTTTTAGCAGTTAAGTAGTTAGTAGTTGTAGTAGTAGATGTTTGTCTGTCTAGTTTTTAGAGTCCAGAGTGTGTAGTCAGTAAGTAGTGACGTAGATAAGTTAGGTTTTTAAGTAGTATAGTTTTAAAGTTTGTAAGTTAGTACAGGTAAGTGTGTTATAGTTTAGAGAAGTATGTTGATGTTACAGACTTCATATTAAGAGTGTGTAGTAGTTTTAGAAGAGTAGTTTGTGAGTAGTAGTAGAAATTTTAGTTAGTCTAGTTTAGCTTGCAGTCAAGTAGTAGAGGAGTCCTTGATAAAGTAATAGTTCAGTTAGTAGAGTTTTTTAAGTTAGTTAGTAGTAGTTAGTAGTAGTATTTAAGTTTAGTTTAGGTCAAGTTGAGGAGTTAGTTATAGTAGTAGCTGCAAGAAGTTTTGAGTTACAGAGTAGAGTAGTAAAGTTAGTTAGTTAAGTCTAGAGTTTTCTAAGTTAGAAGTAAGTTCAGAGTTAGTATTATAGTAGTAGTTGTAGTAAGTTTAGAGTGAGTGGTAGGAGTTAATGTTTAAATATGTTTTAAGTAAGTTAGTGAGTTAGTAGGAAGTGAACAGAAAGTAGTTAGGATAGTGAGTAGAGTTAGTAGTTTAGTGTAAGGTAAGTTTAGTTGTCAGTGTTGTAGTTAGTTTTAGAGTAGTTTGAATAAGTAGTCAGTAGTTAGAAATGTAGTTTATTTCAGAGTAATAAGTTAGTAGTTAGTAGTTTAGTTTTAGAGTAGTTCAGTGAGGTAAGTTAGTTAGTTTAAGTTAGTAGTAAGTTGTTGTTTGTTAGTAGAGTTTCAGGTAATAGTCAGTGTTAGTGTAGGTTTTAGTAGTAGTAGCGGTTTGGAAGGAGTTCAAGTTGTCTGAAGTTAGTTTTGGCGTGTATAATTTGTTAGCAGAGTAAAGTTTTAAGTTAGATAGTTACTGTTATCTAAGAGTTTAGTTAAGTAGTAATAAGTTAAGTTAAGTAGTTAGTGAAAGTTAGTTAAGTAGTTAGTTTTAGGAAATTGTAGAGAGGTAAGTAGTTTAGTAAAGTTATCTTGTAAGGGAAGTTTGAAGTTTAGTAGAGTTAGTAGAAGTAGAGTAGTCAGAGGAATGATATAGTAGGTTCCCAAGATGTGAGTCTAGTCAGTAGTTTTATAGTTTCTGTAGATAGAGTTAAGGAGAGTTCAGGAGTAGTAGTTAGTAGTAGTTGTAGTGCAGTTGAGTAGTTAAGAGTTTGTAGTTTAGGAGTTAGTAAAGATGAGTGTGCTAGTTTGTTAGTGTAGAATAGAGTATTAGTAGAAGTACATAAGTAGTTTAAAAGTAGTTTAGTGAGTTCTAGTAGTTGTAGGTTGTAGTAGAAAGTCATAGTTTTTTAAGGATAGTAGTAGATTGTTTGTTCAGAGTTAGTTTGTGAGTTGTGTGTTTAAGTAGAGTAGGAGTTAGTTAAGTAAAGTAGTATGTTTTAGTTTGTAAGTTAGTAGAGAATGCGTGTAGAAGCTTTGTATGTAGTTTTTAGTTAGAGTTGTTAGCAGTTACAGTAGTTAAGTTTTTATATGCGAAGTTTTAGTAATAGAGTTTTAGTCAGAGTAGTATACAGGTAGTTTGTAGTATTTTTGAAGTTATTTGTAGTAGTCTAGTCAGTAGATAGTTAGAAAGTTTTAGTTATAAGTAGTTAGAGAGTATTAAGTTAGAAGTTTTGTAGTGGTAGCTGTAGTAGTGAGTTATGTTTTAGTAGTTGGTTCGTTCAGTTTGTCAGTAAGTAGTAGGTAAGTAGTTTAGGAGGATGTTAGTTAGTAGTAGTATAGTTTAAGAAGGGTTTTTAGAGTAGTTTAGTATTGAGTAGAGTTTTGAGTTAGAGTAGTCCAATGTTAGTAGTTTTAGTAGTTGAAGTTTAGAGTTAGTCTCAGTGCAGTGTAGTCAAGTTAGTTAGTAGTTCGTAGAGAAGCAAGTTTTTAGTTTTCAGTATAGTTACGTTTCTTAGTTAGTTTTAGTCTGAGTTAAGTATGAGAGTTTGTAGTTGTGTGTAGGTTGAGTAAGTTAGTAGTAAGAAGTTTTTAATAGTAAGTAGAGTTAGTTTCTCGTTAAGTTTAATAGTAGTTAGTTAGTAAGTGCTATCAGTAGTAAGTAGTAGTTCAGGTAGTTAGGTAGTTAGGTAGTTCTAGTTAGAGTTTATGTTTATAAAAAAGAGTACTTTAGTTAGTTCAGTAGTCAGAGTTGAGAGTAAGAGAGTTAAAGAGTAGTGTGTAGTTGAAAGTTTAGTTTAATAGGTTGAGTTGAGTTTTTTCGATAGATAGAGAGGTGTAGACTGTTAGCAGTAGTAGTTTCTTAGAGAGTAGGTTTTTTCAAGTTTTGTTTAGTAGTTTTTGTAGAGAGTTAGTTTAGTCGTAGTTGAGTAGTAGTAGGAGCAGTTGAGTGAGTTTAGAGTAGTAAGTAGTCTGTGAGATTAAGAAGTAGTAGGTGAGTTAAGTCTATAGAGTAGTAGTTAAGTTAGTACATTAGATAGTTAGTCTAGTTTAGTTAGTTGTTTAGTAGTATGTAGTAAGTCAGTAGTATAAGTTCAGTAGAGTAAGGTTAGAAGTTATAGTAGTTAGTAGTTAGTTGAGTTAGTTAGTAAGGTGAGTAGTAGTTAGATATTTAGTAACAGTAGTAGTAGTCTTGTAGTAGAAAGTTTAGTATTAGTCTCCAGTTTAGTTAGTTCTAGTATTGCCAGAGTAAGTCTGTGTAGTATAGTTAGTAGTAGAGTAAGTTTAGTTTAGTATAATAGTAGAGTTTATATAAGGAGTAGTAGTTTTAGAGTTTTGTTGTTAGTATCTTTCGTACTAGAGCAGAATAGTTTTGTAGTAGGTAAGTTTAGTAGTAGTTTATGATAGAGTATGTAGAAGTAGTAAGTTTTTACAGTAAGTTAGAGCAGTTAGTAGTTGCAGTTAGTTTAGTTTATTAGTTGAGAGTAGTTCAAGAGGTCTAAGTTTGAGTCAGAGTTAGTAGCGTAGAGTTGTATAGAGAGTTAGAGTATTGTTAGAGTAGTTAGTAGTAAGAGATAGTAGAATAGTTAGTAGAAGTAGTATTAGTAGTAGTAGTTCTAGTAGTAGTTAGGAGTTCAGTATGAGAGTTAGTTTAGCAAGTAGTTGGTAGTAGTAGGAATCTTAGTTTTAGTAGTAGTTGATGTTAGAGATTTAGTTAGAATTGGGGGCGTTTCAAAAAGTTCTTGTAAAGTAGTAGTAGTAGTTGAGTTAGTAGTAAGAGTAAGTTAGAGAGGTTGTTTTAGTCAGTCGTCAAGAGTAGTTAGAGTAGAGCAGTAGTTAGTAGTATAGAGTGAGTAGTTTCAGTAGTTTTTAGCAGTAGTGTTAGTAGTTTAGTAGAGTTAGTGTAGTGAAATGTTTTAGTTACATTAGTGAGAGTTAGTTAGTGTAGTCAGAGTAGTAGTAGTATAGTAGAATAGAGTTAGTGTAGGAGTTAGTAGTAATAAGTATAGTAAGGATAGTAGAGAGAGTAGTTAGTAGTAAGAAGTTGCTAGATAATAGAGAAGTAGTTTAGTAGTTAATTCATACGTAGAAGTAGGTTTTGTGAGAGTTTTTCAGAAGTTTATGATAGTAGTTTAGGATGTTTAGTAGTAGAATATTTTGTAGTAGTAGTAGTAAGTAGTTTAAGGGTCAGTAGTTAGTAGCAGAATGTTTAGCAATGGATTGAGTTTGAAGTGTTTAAGTAGTAGTTATTTGTAGTAGTTAGTTAGTAGTAGTAGTAAGTTAGTAAGTTATAGTAGTAGAAGTATATGTAGTAGAGGAGATAGAGTTGCCAGTAGTAGAAGTAGAGTCAGTAGTTAGTTTAGTAGCAAGTTAGTATAAGTTAGAGTAGTAGGGATTCAAAGTTAGTAGTTAGTAGAGAGTCAATAAGAGCAAGAGTTTGATTTTATTTTAAAGTTTTTGTAGTTAGTTAGTTTAGTAAGTAGTAGAGTAAAGCTGTTAGTGTAGAGAGTTGGTAAAAAAGTAGTTAGTTTATAGTTAAGTAAGTAGTTTGTGTTGTTTAGTATTTGAAGTTTAGTTAGAGTAGTAGTCTGTAGTAGTAGAGTTATAGAGAGTTTAGCAATGAGTAGTGAGTTAAGGAGTAGTGAGGAGTTTTCTCAGATAGTTAGTAAGTAGAGTAGTTATGTAGTAGTGTTAAGTAGTTAGTTAAGACTGAGTTTGAGTTTTTGAGTAAGAGTATAAGTTTGAGTTAGTTTAGGAGTCTAAGTTTAGTTTTTGATTTTCATTTTAGTTTAGTTTTAGTAGTAATGCAGTAGTTAGTAGATTAGTGAGTTTAATATAGAGTTGTTAGTAGTTTTAGGAAAGGTTAGGAGTAGTAGTTGTTAAGTTAGTTAGTAGTCCGTAAGTTAAGTTAAGTTTAGAGTTAACGTTTCTATAGATAGAAGTTGTAGTAAGTAGTGTAGTAGTCTTAGTAGTTTTTTAGAGCAGTTCATGTAAGTATAGTAGAGTCTAAGTATTTGTTAGAGTATTAGTTAGTCATTTATGTTTTGTAGAGTAGGAGTTATTTAGTGCAGTTAGTTAGTCACTAGAAGTTCAGTAGTTTAGAGTTTTTAGTTTTTTCGAGTAAGTTTAATTAGTGAGTTAAAGTAGTAGTAAAGTTTAGGTTAGTATAGTAAGTCAGAGTAGTAGTTTTTTGTGTAGTATCAGTAGTTTAAGGATAGTAGTATGTTAGTAGTTGAGAGAGAGTTTTAGAAGTCTGTAGTTAGTAGTAGTAGTAGTTTGTTTAGTTATATCAGTAAGAGAGTTAGTAAAGTATAGTTGTAAGCTGAGAAGATGAGTCTGTTAGTTGTTGTAAGGTTGTTAGATAGGAGTAATATGTAGCAGTACAAGGATCAGTGTTGCTTAGTTAAGATATAGTCAGTAGTAGTAACGCGTTAGTTGAATGGTGTTGAGTGTGACTTTGCAGTGTCCCTTTAGTTGTTAGTTAGTTGAAAGTTAGTTTCAGTTAGTATAATAGTAATATAAGTTAGTAGTAGTTTAGGGGAGAGGTTAGTTATTGTGTAGTGCTGGATTAAGTGTGAGTATCGTAGTTTAGTAGGTTTAGAGAGAGTTTTAAAGCTGAGTTTAGTTAGTAGAGTAGTTAGTTGATGATAGTTTTAGTCAGTTAGTTTTTGAGTAGTTGTAGTTGAGTTGTGTTATATTAGTAGTAGTAAGTTATAGTCGTTAGTAGTAAGGTTCAGAGTTGAGTAGTTTTGTTATAGAGTCAAAGTTAGTTGAGTTTAGTTAGTGAGTTGTTGTAGTTTTAGTTTTAGTAAAGGATAATTTGAGTTTGTAGTAGAAAAGTGTTAAGAGTAGTAAGATGGAGAGTTAAGTAGTTTTAGTATTGAATAGAGTTCCTTAAGGTTAGTTAGTTAAGCAGTAGTTGAGTAGAGTGTGTAGAGTTTAAGTTAATGTTGAGGTAGAGTAAGAGTTTTTTAAGTAGTTAGAAAGTTAAGGTTAGTAGTAGTAGAGTTAGTCTAGTTAAGTATGTCAGAGCAGTAGTTTAGTTAGTTCTTAGTTAGTGTTGAGTCAAGTAGTTGAGTGTTAAGACTAGTTAGTATAATGGTTTATGTATATAGCGAAATAAGTTTTAGTCATCGTAGTTTTGTTTAGTAAAGAGAGTTTTCAGTTTTAAGAGAAGTTTGTTGTTTTCAATACTAAGTATGTAGTTCAGAGTTAGGTTTGATAGAAGTTATAGGAGTATAGTTTTAACAAGTAGTTAAGTGAATGAGTAGTCATAGAGTTTAAGAGAGTAGAGGTAGTAAGTAGGAGTTTTAAGTAAGTAGTTTTATGGTTAAGTATAAGAAGAAGTGTTAGAAGTCTAGTAAGTTAAGTCAGTGTAGTGTTGTAATAGTAGAGTAGGGTACGTAGTAGAGTAGAGTTTAGATTGTAGTAAGTTAGTCAGTGCTAGACGTTAGTATTGTTTTTTGTAGTTTTAGTTTTTAGAAAGCTTGTTTTGATGTGTAGTAGTAGTATAAAGTTAGAGTCCGACCGTAGTAGTAAGAAGAGTAGAGTCTAGTTAGTAGTATAGTTAGGTGAGTATTACAGTTAGCAGTAGTGTATTTAGTAGTTTAGTAGTGAGTTAGTTTATACATAAGTTCAGTTTAGAGTAGGATGTTAGTAGTTGTTTAGTAGATCAGTAGAAGTAGTAGTATAGTTTTTAGAGTTAAGAGAGGAGTTATAGTAGTAGAGTTTGTGTATTAGTTAGTAGAGTAGGTAAGTTTAGTTAGTATGTAGTGTGGTTTTTAGTTGTAGTAGTAGAAGTAGTAGAGAAAGAATTAGTTCGGATAAAAGAGTAGTAAGTGTTGTTAGAAAAGGTTAAACATGAAGAGTAGATAGTTAGTTTACTACAAGTTTTTATAGTTTAGTTTAATAGTAGTTTAATAGTAGTAGTGATTGTTAAGCAGAAGCAAGTAGAGTTGAGAGTAGTAGTTCTTAGAGCAGCAGTAGGTAGTAGTAGTTGTCTAGTTAGTGTAAGTAGTTAGTTAAGTTAGGAGTTAGTCTCAGAGAAGTTGCAGTTTGTTGTAGTAGTTTAGATAAGTATAAGTAGGTAGTAAGTTAGTAGTTCACAAGTAGTAGGTAGTATTCATTAGTTATGTAGAGTTAGTATAGTTATTAGTAAGTCGGAGCATTATTAGTAGTAGTGTAGTAAGTGTGTAGTTAGTTTTGAGTATAGTGTTGTAAAAGTTAGTAATGTTTGTTAGAGAGTAGTATGTTATAGTTAAGCAGTTAAGTAGTTTAGTTAGATAGTTATGTCCAGGTAGTAGTTAGTTAGTTGAGTATGAGAAGTTAAGAGTAGTAGTAAGTTGTAGTTATTAGTAGTTATATTAAAAGCAAGTAGTGTTTTGTTAGAAGTTTATGTGTTTAGTAGTTAGCAGTTTAAAGAAGTTGATATAGAGTCAGTTAGTGAGTAGTAAGTTTAGTAGGAGTTTAGTGTAGAAATAGCAGTTTGTAGTAGTTAGTTAAAAGTTTAGAGTTAAGTTTAAGTATGTAAAAGTTAGTTATAGTTCTAGTAGTTGTTTAGTTAAGTAAGTAACAGGGGGGTTAAAAAAGAAGAAAATAAGAAGAGTAAGTTAGTAGAAGTTCAGTAGTTGTGAGAGGGAAGTTAGTAGTTATGTTTATTGTTAGAATGTAAATTAGTTGAGTTAAGTTAAAAGTTTAGTGATAGTAGAGTTGAAGTCAGTTAGATGTAGTGAGTAATTAGTAGTCCCCCCCACCCCTGACGTCCTCGCGCGCCTGTTTCCCCCCAGCAATGCCAGCTAGCTCCACCACGTAAGTACCACAGCAGTAAGTTTAGAGTTAGAGTCGTTAGATAAAGTTGGAGTTAAGAGAAGAGTAAAAAGAAGTAGTTTAGTTAGGTTAGTATAGTTTAGTTCCAACACTCGGTAAAGCAGTTGAGTTTTGGTAGTTCAGTATAAGTAGTGTTAGTATAAGGAGTTTTAGAAGTAAAGTTTTGTAAGTAGTTGCACAATAGTTAAGTTTTTGGTAGTAAGCAGTTTTTGTTTGTTGAAAACGTATACATAGTTTTAGAGTTTTAGAAGTGTACATTGTAGTAGTTTAGTTAGTGTAAGTTGAGATGTTAGAATTGTAGTTAGAGTAGTTGTTGAGTTTAGTATAGAGAAGTTTTTTTCGAGTTTTTCAGTAAGTAGTAGTTTAGTTTAGTGTAGGTAATGTAGGTAGTTTTTAGAGTTTTAGCTATGTTAGCGTAATTTTATGTTGCAGAAGTTCTAATGTTTAGAGTTATTGTATAAGGTGAGTTAAGTAGAGAAGAGTTAGAGTTTGGTACAGTTAGAAGTGTAAGGCTGAGGTTTCGGAGTATTTAGTTAGAGTCTAGTAGTAGTAAGAGTAGTAGTTTGAGTAGTCTTTAGTTGAGTTTGTGTAGGCAGTTAGTTTGTGATTGTTAGTAAGTAGAAGTTCAAGTGCAGTAGTTTAAGTAAGTTTTTTAGGTGATAGAGTAGAGTTAGTAGTTAGAAATAGTTAGTATGTCAGTTTTGGAAACGTAGTAATTGTCTCCTTTAGTAGTAGTTGAAGATGTCTTAGAGTTTTTTGGTCAAAGTTGATGTTGTAGAGTTAGTTTTTTTATTAAGTTTTGAAAGGTTTTAGTAAGTCGTAAGAGTAACAAGTTGAAGTAGTTGGTTGGTAGCTGTTTTTTTGTAGTTGTTTGAGAGTAGATAGTTTTTAGTTAGTAAGTTAGGTAGTTAAGAAGTAGTATGTTTTCTCAGACCGAAAGTTTTAGTTGTCAGTTTTAGTAGTATGTTAGTTTGTTATAATAGTGAAGAGTAGAAGATGTGTAGTTTGTTAGAGTTAGTCCATAGTTGTTTTAAGAAAGTTGTTTGTTAGTAGTAGTAGGAGAGTTGTTATCAAAGTAGTTTAGTTTAGTTTAGTAGTTAGTTAGTTGATGGTTTTTAGAGAGTTAGTAGTAATAGTAGTTAAGTTTTTAGTTAAGTCAGTTCATGACAGTTAGTTAGAGGTAGAGGAAGAGTAAGTTAAGTTAGTAATAGTTAGTTTAGTTTCAGAATGTTAGGTAGAGTAGTTAGTTAGTTTTATAACAGTAGTTTAAGTTTAAGAGTTAGGAGTAGTAGAGTTGTTAAGTACAAGGTTTTAGTTTAGTCTTTGTAACTGAGTTAGTTAAAAAAAGAAAGTTGTTTTTTTTTTTGAGAGTAAGTTGGTAGTAGAGAAGACTTTTGCTTAAGAGTTGTGTAGTAGTTTTATATAGTAAGTAGTTTTAAGTTTAGTGAGAGTAAGTTGTTTTAGTTCTAGTAGAGTAGTGAGTTTGGTTCCTAGATAAGTATCAACCGCAGTTATAGGGAACGTGGGATCTTATTGAAAGCCAACACATCTGCCGTTGAGATCAGTCTTATTTACTTCAGGGAATCTCTTCTCCAATTTTGCCACTCTCTAGCTGAAGGGCGATGATTGGTGTGATTTTCAGGGAGAGATGGGGTGATTGTTGTAGCTTCTGTGATTGATTGGTGGAGGATTGTGATCAGTATATGACGCATAGAAGATGAGATACTCGCAAGGGGGAAAATCACTTGTGGTGGAGGGGTTGACGTTACTGTCTGATGACTAGAATCAGGTATATTGGAATCAAACTCCTCTCTAGCTTTAGATTTCTCCTGATCATCTTCTGTTGGTTGGTCATGAAGAAATTGATCCCCAAAGTTAACAGTGTCATCGAGATTTTTCAGGGAAGACATAGAGCCAGAATGACTTTCTGGTTTATCATTGAGGACACGTTCGCCTGTTATGAGCTTCAGGTTTTCATGAACCTTTGGGTAGGCTGTTGCAATGAATTCATCATCCATGTGCTCAGGGTTTGGTCCAGCAAGAGACACATGTAATTTTCCAGAGTCTGATCCAGTCTGGTCTTCTTGCATGGGCTCAGGGTGTGGTCCAGCCTGAGCCACATGAGCTTTCTCAGGGTCAGATACAGGAATGCTTACTCCTGATGTTACGGTAGACGAGACTACTTCACCTTGGACTTTGTCACCTTTAGGAGTACCAGATTCTGTATCACTTTCAGTTCTTTCTGAATCAGATGTTGATGACGATTCATGGACCACTTTCTCTGAGGTATCATCTTCAGGTTGAGACGAGGGACCAGTTGTCGAATCAGGAGGAGTTTGATCATGTCTGGCAAATACAAACTGTTCATTAGTTCTTTTCTTCTTAGACAGATTGACCAGGGAATGTGCTACTTGTTCTTCAGTAACAACGGCCTTTCCCTTCCCTACCACTTCTTGCAGTTTCGGAGTTGCTTCTGAACCTGGTTCCCTGATCGTTATTCCTCTAACTGGTGCCCCACCTTGTGGCAGAAGGGCAGGATCTAAGCTAAGCTTGATAGCTCGTTCCAGGTCTGCATCATCACCTTCTCCTTCTCCCTTTTCCTGAGGCGTTTCCAAACTCAACTTCATAGCTAGTTCGAGATCAGGATCATTACCTTCTTCGTGAGGAATAGTTTCTTGTCGATCTTCATCATCTTCGTCAACAAGTTTGAAAGTCGGCTTTCCCTTTCTCACTTTCTGTGGAAGCTTGCGCTTGGAAGGTTTCTTTGTCGGTGGAGGAGCTGGCTTGGATTGTTTGACTGGTGTGGTGGTTGTCGTCTTTTTGGGAGTAGCACGCTTTGTTGCTGGTTGCACGCTTGCACTTTCTCGAGGAGTTTTCTTGGTATTCGCAGCAACCATTTTCAGATAGTTGGGATAATAAGGGGATTGTTGAATGGCTTCAGTTATCAGGGGATCGGGGATTGCCATTCCAAACACTTCAACTGTCTCACCTTTAGGGACAAACTTAAGATTTCCTAAGACATAATCATCTCCAGTGTAATGAACAGCAGAATCAGGACGACGATGGATGTTGTTATTTCTTGCCAAGTAATAGATTATTACTTTGGAAAATCGTCCATAAGGGATGAGGAGAGGAGTTGCTTTCTTCGTTGGGTTCTTCAGACTGGTTTTGTGGCTTGCTTTGTGTGAGAAAAAGGTCTGGATCCCTTGAGTAAACTCTTCCCATATTAGCTCTGCATGATCAATATTAGTTTGGGTGACGATTCCCCACAGCATTTGCAGAACTGGGTGTCTGGGTTTGTCACTGCCAGACGTCTTTCCTGTCAGGCACTGGTTGAGCAAGGATAGAATTGCCCTCCAAGGTTGATACACATAATTCGTCCGTATACTGGAGACAAATTCTATAGGTTCAGGATATCCCAGCTCATTAACAAAATCTAGCACCGTGTCACCAGTCGGAGGTAACTCAAATGGGTGAGTTGGGTTGACAGGAGTGATCGCTAATGCCTTTCTAAGAAGATCAGCACTTAGGTCGAACCATTGTTCATCAAGTTGACAGCTATAAACCCCAGTCTTCTCATTATATGACATTGTCTTCCAGAACTGTTGCAGGTAGATAGCAGGAACATTTGCAGATGCAGTCAACGCTTGGAAGAAGTTGGTATTCTTCAGAATGTCCACAGATATCTGAAAGATGGGATTCTTTTGGATCTTTTGTGCATTGAATAGGAGGTTGCTTTTCCCGATAGTTAACCACTGAGAGCGTGGTACAATCTGCTCATCATTTCTTGTAGGAGGTTGAGCGGGAACAATTTGTTCTGCCATCGAATTCTGCAAAAGAGCATTTAACAAAGAAGACAAACATTGCAGAGAAACGAAGTTAGAGAGAACATTAGCTTTGATAAACTCATGTACCAGAGTGATTGATTAAAACGGTTGTAATTCTGGTTTGATTAAAATCTTATCAGTTATCCAACAGGATCAATTACTTATTAACTAAGCCCTGATGGGATTTAGACAAGCAAATGGGTCATTTGAAGATTGGGCACCAATGGGTCAAAATATGAAATTTAGCCCAAACCGCCGCTTGGCAGAATGCCAACTCGCCGTTAAGCGAATTGAGCAACCCGCCGTGAATATATAAAATATTCGACCAAACCGCCGAGACACGGCGGTTTACCTGTTGGATACAAAAATAAAAGAGAATTATGGCATCCCGCCGTTGGTCAACCCGCCGTTGGTCAACCCGCCGTTGGTCAACCCGCCGTTGGACAACCCGCCGTTTAGGCACCCCGCTTTTGGCAACCCGCCTTTGGCAACCCGCTGTTGTAGGCAACCCGCTGTTGTAGGCAACCCGCTGTTTTGGGCAACCCGCTGGAATGGCAACCCGCCGTTAAAGCAACCAGCGGGTTGAGTAATTTATTTATAAATAAATAATAATAAAAATTACCCAACTCGCCGTTAAGAAAACACGCAACTCGCCATTTCGGGCTTGTCTCTTAAAATTCAAACTCCGCACCTCTTTTGTCAAACCTAATCACCTCCTAATGCATACCTAGGCTATCCTACACATAATACATACATTATATCCTACTTTTTCTTTCAACACGTCAACCCGCCACTAAGAAACTTGGGTAAATCATTCGTTTTTGTTTGAGATGGAAAGCGACTCATCAAAACACATTAATAAATACCTAATGACCACTTCCCAGCAATCAGAACACACCTTACAACACTACATTTGTGTACTCGACTTAGAACGACCCTATATCTAATTTTCTACAACTTGTGATGTGTTTTAGATCGATTTCTTTGATATACACATTGAATATATGATATAGATTGAGGTTCGAAGATTACCTTAGTAAGAAAAACTGAAAATTGGCGATTTGTGATTTCGTTCTTGGCGGCGGTTTGCGAGTGTGTGTGTGTGTGTGTTTTTCCTTTGACTATTTTTCGAATGTTTTGACCAAGAGGCAACTCGCCACCCTTCTATACACATAAGTTACAAACATGGCAGTTTTGGTCCCTTGGGTTTCCTTCTTCTTTTAAATTTTTGTTTTAAGTATTCTAAGGCTTTTCTAAGATTATGCAGTTGGCCAACTTAGTCCCTATTGGTTAATAAGGCTAGGAAACAAAGAGCAAATGCTTTTTACACCCTAAACTTTACAACAATAGATAACTTTGGACCTTTGAGTTAAAGTTAATTAGCTCCCCTTCAAATATTAACCCATTAGAATACAACCACCATCTTATAATTACACTTTCATAGCAACCAACAGTCTTTTATAACCCCTTAGATTTTTTTTACATTCACTCTCCCCCTCAAACAACGACCAGGTTTCTATTGAAAGAGCAGTAGTCATTGATTGAGATGAAAAGATCCGGCGAACAGCTCTACCAAGACCATTGATATACTATACTCCCATACAGCATGGATATAAAGTAATCCATGCCCAGACATTAAACCGGGTTGCAATTTTAAGTAATTGCAAGCCTTTTAGTAATTCCAAATGACTTAAAATATTTCCTAAGTATTTTATTATTATTATTATTAAACACATATCTAAATTATTATTATTATTATTATTATTTTTTCAAAGGATATATGAAGACATTTGTTTACTCATCCTCTCCTTCTTGAAGACGTCTGAGAGTTTCAGGGGTTAAACTCTTCATGCCTAGTCGTGGAAGAAGAAATTCGAACCGTTCTCTTGGTAATGCTTTGGTGAGAATATCTGCAAGTTGATAATTCGTTAAACTGAGCCCCCCCCCGCCCCCGCACTTCCCGACGAACCTTCTTCTGAATCTTGACATCCCGCATGATCCGCATCTGCATAATCTGTTAGAGACATGGCGTTGTCTTTTCGGATACAAAGACCCATGTGAATGGTTTCCTTTCAAGTACCGAAAGACACTTTGATAGCTTCAAAGTGCTATTTTGGTAGGCTTACACCTGATATCAATCACACATGCAAACAGCGAAGACAAGTCGGGTCTACTGGCTGTAAGAAACAAATAGGAGCCAACCATTCCTCTAAATCGGATTGGTCAACTGGAGTCCTCCCCATGAGATCCTCATCCCAGTTTCAATCGATCCACAAATACCATTGGTGTATCGACAGGGTCAGAAGAGAATCCATTCCGATATTTCTTTAAGGTTTCGAGACATATTTTTTCGCTTGGTTAATAAAGATGCCTCCGGACTTTGAGAAAACTTGTATGCCTAAGACAAACGACATTTTCATACATTCGACATCTGAAATTTGGAGCTCATCTCTATTGAAATATGTTACACGCATTAAGATCTGTCGAGTCAAAAATGAAGTCATTCTAGTATATTTGAACAGTAGAGTGTTTTTTGCCCGATTTGCGTGTGAATAACGTTGGATCCACGCACCTTGAAGAAATTGTTTGCCATCAGGAAAACTTTGAGAGTGTGTCATACCACGCCCTTGGTGCTTGCTTAAGCCATACTGAGCTTTCTTCCAGACGATGGGACCCCCCCCCCCCGTGAGTAGGATTAGTTCCTGACTTCAAATCCTTCAGTTGACTGACAAAGACTCTTCTGAAGATCACCGTTCAGAAAAGCAGTTTTGACATCCCTCTGGTAGATGATCAGATTTCTTTGTTGCCGCATTGGCAATGAAATATTCTGATTGCTTCTATCCGTGCAACTGGACAAACGATTCATCAAAATCCAATACCTTCTCCTGACGATATCCTTTTGCAACTAACGTAGCTTTGTTAGTTCAGTACATCACCATATTCATCAAGCTTACTTTGTAATCCACTTGAGAGCGATAACCATAACATAAATCTGGGCTAGGTACGAATTCCGATTACGTTCAAGTCGATCAAATTTATGAATTTCCATTTTGCATGGCTTGAAACCAGCATCTTCTATCACGGCCATTTTGAGTTCTTGGGTTCGACTTTCGGACAGTTTTCATAATGGAAACATCACACAAAGCATCCGAAGCTAACTGTTCTCATGTTGAACGGACGAGAGGGATTGCCAACGATGTTATCCAGAGGATGATCCTTGGTCCATCTTCTGATATGATCTGGAGGGTAGTTATCATGGTTGGGTTCCACTGCCTTATCATTCCCTGATGATGATTGTGCCGAACCTGGATCTCCAGGAACAAGGTTATGTGAGGGATGAGGAACATCATGAATGATTGGGGTGTCTTCCTGAAAATTCTTGGTGTTGATTGGAAAGAATGACTGATCGGACATGTGTTGACGATGAGGCACTTGTTGACGGTGCATCTTGTGCAATTGTTGTAGACAAAGATGTACCTGGTGGGGCAACTTGAGCATTTACTTCAGTAGCAGAAGGTACTTGTTCATCAACGGGAGATTGTTCAAGGTGTTCATCAAACATCGGTTGAAATAACATTTCCAGCTCTTTGTCGGTTGGAGCAAGCCCTGATTTGAGTTGACCAGAGGTCATTATGACAGGTACGGGTCCTGAACTTATACGTACAGGAGCCATTGTCTGAGCCATCTCATCGAAGGTGACGTGAATTGTTTCCATTAATCGACGAGTTCTCTTGTTGTAGATCCTATAGCCCTTCCTGCTAGGAGCATACCCAACGAAAATTCCAATGTCAGCTTTGGCTTGAAATTTTCCTAGATTTTCACTATCATTCGTAGGATAGCACAGAGCACCAAATACTCGGAAGAATGTGAGATCAGGCTTCTTCTCATGCACAAGCTCATACGGGGTTTTGTTATGACGAGTATGAATTAGTGATCTCGGTATTTGTGTATAACTCAGAGCAGTGTCTACAGCTTCTTCCATAGAACATGGGGATCCTTTTCGAGAATATCATCATATATCGAGCTGCATTACCAACCATTGTAAACGGATTACGTCTTTCAACAACGCCATTTTGTTGAGGAGTTCTCGGAACCGACTTTTGATGAGTTATGCCAACACCTTCATAGTATGCCGACAGAGCTTGGTTGACGAATTCTGTTCCATTATCTGTGCGGATGAATCGGACAGTTTTGTTGAGGCCAACCTGTATTTGCTTAAGAAAGTTAGTGACAAACTCTGGTGTTTCATCCTTTGACCTCAAGAATTTTACCCATGTGAATCTTGAATAGTCATCCACGATGACTAAGATGTATTTCTTTCCTTTAATGCTCTCGACTCTCATTGGACCGCACAGATCCATGTGAAGGGTAAGAATAACTTTCCATTTTGTGTTTATCAAATTTTGGTTTGTGGGAGAACTTCTTGCTTTTTCCAAGTTGACAGGCTGAGCAAAGATGATCCTTTTCAAACTTCAATCTGGGTAGGCCTCTAACCAGATATTTTCGAGCAAGATCATTAAACAGTGCCGAAGTTTAATGGTTTTAAACTACGATCCACAACCATGAATTGGATTTGGAAGCTTTGGACCACGCAAGCATAACGGATGAATACTTCATCATTTCATCAAACGATATCGCGTGTACAAATTGTGCACGACTCCTTTAAGATAACACTGTACCGATTAAGATCAGGGGGGGGGGGGGGGGGGGGGAGAGACGGGGGGGGGGCGGGGGGGGGGGGGGGGGGGGGGGGGGGGGGGGGGGGGGGGGGGGGGGGGGGGGGGGGGGGGGGGAGGGGGGGGAAATAAAAGTGGGGGGGGGGGGGGGGGGGGGGGGGGGGGGGGGGGGGGGGGGGGGGGGGGGGGATGCGAAAAAAAACAAAACATAAGCATGTACAGCTTTCGTGAGGCCTTCAAGATCAAGAATTCACAAAATTGCCCTACAAGAATAGATTGTGTCCAGTTGCCTTCCCGTGTATACCCTTGAGATCACACAATCACCCATAACATAATCTCCATAACCCAGGAATAGCTCCTCAAGTGGCATACCCGAATCTGACCGACCCGATGAACTTTTCACAAAATTCATGAGCTTTTTGAACGATTCCCCGTCATATGTTTGGAGCAGCCCGAGTCCAGATACCAAAGCATGACCTGTACGACCTGCATTTGAAAACATTCGAGTTTGGAGAGTTTGGAATATCGGTTCCCCAATTTTTGTTGGGGTCCTTTTGGTTAGCATTTCTCCTAAGGCAAATTTCTTTCCCGTGGGTCTCCATTGAGAACCACAATCAAGTTTTCCTAAGGTAAGTTTCTTTCCTGTGGGTCTCCATTGATAACCAATATCTGTAAATAGTTTCCCCGTAGCTTTCCAAACCCTTTGGGTTTTGGACAAACTGTTGTCAGACAGTTTTGCTTTTGGTTCCATATCGAGTTTGGCTTCGTCGGTTTAAACTGTTATCAGACAGTTTGCCTTTTGGTTTCCAGATCTGTTTCTCGTTATGCAAGACAATTCTAACTGTGGGTGTAGCATTCACAGAATTCAAGACATTAACAACACACATTCCATTACTTGCAGAGTTTACAGATTCAGAATTCGAATTAATTACAACAACCTTAGACTAATCTAGAATCAACCGATTCAACTTTTTTCCAAACTGACCCTAATGTGTCCTAAGGCGTACTTCTACTTCCTTCTTATTCTCCTCTTCGCAGGCAGGTCTATTTTTCTTTGTATTGCTTCTTAGGCTTGACCCGCTGCTTCATGGAATCGTTTAACTGCCTGTATAGGAAAGCACAGGATATAAGTCAGTTGAGTTGAACTCTCTGGTGCACTTTGTGTTTCTGTGTGTTGCTAGAAGAAGTTCCTGGTTTATCACTAAACGTAACTTGCTTTTTCCTAGTAACAGGGGTAGAGGGAGCCTTGTTATCTCTTTCATTGAAACTTTTTGGGCAAGTGCCAATCACACATTCTAACAATTCCTGAGATAACTTAGTGTATCGGCAAGCATAGTTAAGTGAACTATCCAGTGGTTTAACTACTCTAGCTTCCTCTACAATCTCCCTAACCGTTTCTACACTCTCCTTAAGATGGCTGATATAGTTTAAATGAGCACTCCTATTGTTCTTAAGGGGATGAGGGATGGGTTTAACGTCAATGGCATACATGCCAGGAGCAAGAACTTTTGGTTTGACATAGTCACTAGTGAAACAAGGCTCTTTGCTTCGCAATTGAGCTTTTAGACTCTCAATCTCATTCAACATGGTAGATGTCTTTTCACTTGTGTGAGCACGCGTGATCTTAATTGAGTCATACAATTCCTTGTAATGTTGTTTGACCTTTTCTAGTTCTACTCTATCGCAATCATTTTGTTCAATAAGAGCAGTGACATCTACAGCATTATAAGGCTCACGACTTCTGTCATTCACACTAGCGACTAGATCTTTCAAGTGTCGAATCACGTTATCTTTTTCTTTAATCTGATGTTCGAGATTCTTGATTTTAAAGAATGAGTTAAAATCAGGAGCTTCCTGTGATGCTTGTGAATTTTTATTATCAAAACTTTCTTGAAGATGTTGATACTTTAATTGCAAATTTAGGCATTCCCTTTCAAGTTTTGAAATAAGTTTTGACTCATCATGAACTTTAGACATGTCAGCTTCAAGATCTAGACAACGTGATTTTTCCACATCATACAGCAGTTGAGTCGACAAACAATTAACAATCAGATTCTCATTTTCAATGAGAAGGTTTTTCTTTTCAATTTCAGCACATTGCTTGTCTACAGTATTCTTGTCCACTTCGTTATTCATTTGATCAAAAATTTCTTCCATTTCTTTAACTTCTTTAAAGAGGGCTTTTTGAACTCCAACAAAGTGTTCTTTAAGAGTTTTGAAAAATGGAATAACTTCAGTGAGGTAACATCTTTTTGTTTGCTCAAAACCTCTTTCCCCCTCTGTAAGACCTGATGGTGTGATTCTAGTTTTGCAAGTTTTGTCAAATTCCGTAAAAAGTTGTGTGAGTACATAAAGATTAATTTTCACCTGACTTTTAGTTGGAAGAATTCTGGGGACAAGCTTGACAGGAGTATTGGGTGGATACACTGTCAATGCTGAAATTGGTTTTGGAGCTAAGGTCTCAGCCTTTTTCCTGTTGTTGTCATCTATGGACCAAAATATCTGTTCTGGGGTCAGATTTCTTTGGGGAGCAAAGGTTGCCAGAAGGTTCTCCTTCGAGTAATCGGGGGGGGGGGGGGCAATCCTAACTTTATTTTCCACACATAGAGGGCTTTTCATTTTCTCAAGCATTCTTTTCCTAGTTATCTCAGATATCTCACGAGTATCCTCTGAGTCATGTACAACAGGGCGTGCATGATTGGACATGACTAATACATGACCATTATAGAGGGCAGGTTGAACTTGCTTTGCACGGGTGAGACATAAGGGATTTTTGTAGCCTATTGCTACCTTGTGCTTTTCATCATAAAATGATTTTGGTTGACACAACATGTGAACTGTTTGAACAGACTGACCCTGTTTGTATAATCTATCTTCAATCTTATCTTTTAGCTTTTTAATGTCCAAAAACTCTTCAAGGAATTTGTCTTCTTTTTGTTTAAAATCCTTTTTCAAAAGTGTTACTTCTTCTGTCTTTGACTTATAATGGTCAACGGTAGAACTAAGGAGTATTTGTGCTGAATGAAGTTCAGATTTTAAAGAAGTTTCCTTTCTATTTCGGTCTGAGATAATTATTCTCATTTGTTCATCAATTTTTCGTTCTTTATTAGTTAATTCAAATTTTGCCCGTTTTTCATACTCCCCGACCATTTCCTTATATCTCGCAAGTTCATAGGTCACTGTGTCATTGACTACCATGTCTGGCTTATTTGTTACTCTACTTTGTACACCATGTTCATGCATTTCATCGAGAATTGAGATCAATGCATCATTTCGTACAGAAGATACATTACTTTGTACACCATATTCTTCATTGTCTTCTACATACTGATCATACGGAATAATATTACTATCACTTATATAGTCAGCAATAGAATCAACAACGTAGTTGTGTTGTACATAGGTTTGCATCTCATGTACTTCATGATACTCAAGGGTATTATGACCTTGTACCTCAAAAGGAGCATTTAAGTCATATGATGGCCTGGCTTCATCGTAGATTG